>JARUHE010332217.1:0-10847 GCA_031471125.1 Archaeomysis grebnitzkii | reverse complement strand
ATAAATAATAAATAATAAATAATAAATAATAAATAATAAATAATAAATAATAAATATTAAATAATAAATAATAAATACTAAATAATAAATAATAAATAATAAATAATAAATAATAAATAATAAATAACAAAATAATAAATAATAAAAGCCAAAAATAACAAAATAAAAAATAAAAAATAAAAAATATTAAATAATAAATAATAAAAAACAAAATATATAAAATATAAATAAAAAATAATAAATAATAAAAAACAAAAAACAATAAATTACCAATGCAAACAACAAACAGGAGCTAATTTACCAAACCAAATTAATCGAACAATAAATCATTGATTTCGTTTGAAAAATATCGAAAATAATTATTTATGTTAGAAAAAATTAACTTTTATTAATAATGAAAAAAAGTGTGGTTTAAAATAAATATTTGCAAACAATCGATTAACTATCACATTTTAATTTAAATAATAAATGATATTGAACTTTTATATTAAACTGTTAATAATATATCTGAACTTTCGATAAAATTAGAAGAAAATCACGTTGTTGATAATGCAGTTAGAACTGTAAACTTATAAATATAATATCTCTGTGTCGTAGTTCTGGCTGTCATTGTTTATAACGTAATACAAAAAGGGAAATAGTATCAAACTTTGGTAAAAACGTGGTTGATACTTATTATGAAAGTATACAAAACATGGTATTATGTAACAAAAACTTAATTATATGCGTGATCTATTAAGAAAACATTTAACCAAAAAAATACTCAATTACGTCAATAATTCAAACTTAAATATTATTTTACATACACATAAAGAATAATACTAATTTAAAACATGAAACACGCGGAAGTTAGAGAAACAATGGTGTTAAAAATATTTTATACATATAAACTGATGCAAGATTGTATTGGAGGTATATTATATATGACGGAATTATAGGAATTGGTTAGAAAAATAAATGTGTCAGCCTTCACAGAAAAAGTATTTCAATGGTTTTTGACAAGACAAACACACGAAAAACATATTTAAAAAAAGAACAATTCACCGAAAAGAGGTTTAAATATTTGCATACAAATTTTCAGGCTATAGGACAATTGCAAACAGAGACAGTGTAGAGTTACTGGCGAGAAGATTAAATTCATAGTAAGAACAATTATATAGAAAGACAATGCATTAATTGACGCTCACTTCAAGTTGTTAAGTCCAATAATAATAACTATTTCAATTAATATAACTCAATAATAATATAACCTTTAACTTAATCTATTTTGTAAATGAATAGATATTTCGATTGACACATATGTCATATTGATTCTGTCTTAACATTCGACATAAACTATAAACTTGTACACTATTAAATAGTTCTGTAAACGTGTTTGTTTTATTCATGAACTAACCAGAATGATGAATGTAATATTTTTTGAAAATTGTAATGTTTTTATTAATAATACTAAAGTTATTAATGAAAAATAACCTTAGAAACGTAATTGGATAGGAAAGAAATATGATGATTACAACAATTAAAAATTACTGCAATATTACACCAAAAAAACAAAACATATATATTATAAAGAGAATCATTTCATAGAAATTATGCGTAATGTAGTTAAAAATTTTGTAAATCAGTTAAAGCAATGAATAAAAATAAAATGTTTACATTTATAAAAGAAAATGAACAATATGATTTAAAAGGTTTATTTCATTAAGTTCATTAAGTTATTGAATATAATACTAATTAATCTATACCAGATTTATTTATACTTCCTAATACAAAATAACATTAATTTATTGATAAATATTAATGTGCATAACTATGTATCATATGTATTTGTGTGTATGTATGTGTGTGTGTATGTGTCTGTGCGTGTGAGTGAGTGTGCGTGTGTGTGTGTGTGAGTGTGTCTTCGTGTGTACGTGTGATCGTGTGTGTGTCTTCGTGTGTGTGTGCGTGTATATGTGCATGTGTGTGTCTGCGTCAAAATACTGTTTACTGTATATAAACCCACATTTGAAATGCAATCTTTTAGCTTGCAATGTAACACACGCATCATGGTTACAAAGCACACACATACAATATGTGCTAAGCATGTCATACAAGTGAAATGAGAAAGCATAAAACTTCATTACAAAATTATGATTTTCAGCACCATCATAAATAGATTCATGGAATTAAACATACACTCTTGGTTTAATTAATACTAATACAACAGCTGAAATAAGAAACATTAACAATGATTCTAATTAATACTAATATAAATCACTCATTCAATTAATGTTAATTATGGCCGCAAGGAATAAACCACATTCCCATTAAAATGAGAAGGAAGAAAGTGAAAGCGAATTTGATTTTCCCTCAACAAAGGGGAACTTTATAAGTAGTGCAATTTACAATTATATTTGAACCAAATTTTAAATTTTGGAATACATTGGAATGAAAAAAATAGATTTAAGTTGATAAAGATGGTAGAAATCCTAGAAATATGAAACGATATTCAGCGTGAAGTGTATTACTTGTATGATAGTTATAGTGATTATAACGTTTCTAAGCTGATTGAGAGGATATGAAAGTTTGTTGTGTATGTTTAACCTTTTCTTGTGTGTAATATAAATATAAAACGATGATGCACTTTGATATTTGATGAGTGAAAGTATATCTTATGAATAAACGTTATCATTATAATTATGTTTAAAATAATAATACATATATTTTTAATAACTTGTAGCCTCTTATTTTATTATTATTATTGTTATTATTTTAGACCATAAGGTGTTCAGTGAATACAAACACTCCTTTCATGGTAGGTTGAGGTAAGGTAGGACTTAACCAAAATAGGGAGCTTACAAGGAGTCTCATCCATTGGTTATTACATAATAATTTTGACCACTAAGCCACCTCCATGGTCGAACGATAATTGTTTAAATTAAGTCATAATTCAAATAATTTAATCATATTTTAATTATTCTATGAAAAAACTAAGTTTAAAAAAATCAATTTAATACAAAAAAGTTGTACCTTTTTTGTATTAAATTAGTAGGTAGTTATACAAATTTATGTAAATTATAATTAATGCAAATTCATAAAGGTATTTAATATAGTTTATAATTATAAATAATTACATTCACAATGTAAATAAAAATAATAATTAAAAGTTTATAATTACTATGAGGCTTTACATCAACTTTAAAAGGAAACCTTTGGCATTTAAGTATAATAAAACAATATATTGAATAATATACTACACACTAATGGTTACGTTGCTGCCACATCGAAGGCTAGAAAAACAAAAACAATTTAGGCAAAAAAATAATAGTAATAATATTAATAACAATAATACAAATAAAAATAGTAGTAATGATAATAATAATAATAATAATAATAATAACAATAACATTAACAGTGCAAAATAATACCTTAGTTATATAAAACAATAAATAAATAAACAATGATTAATACAAATGAATAATATATATAATAGATAATTTACTAAATAATACAAAAATACACTCAATGCATGTTTCTTATAGGCCTAGATATAGAATGATGAAGCATACAATTTTAATTTTTGAGAAACTCATTCATAGCATTGTCACTAATAAGGTCATAATAAAAATTGTTAAAAAAATGTTAACTCTTAAAAGCAAAAAACAAACTTAAATATTTATGAACAGCGATAATAACAATGCAAAGTAGAAAGTTTGCTCGATAACAAAAGTGAAATGTAATAAGAAATATCTCAATGTTTCTGCAATAACAATTAGTTATTGTAAATAAACAGTATAGTGTATATATTACTAAGAATATATTGAACGTATACATATATGCCAGTGTTGTTCTTTAACATAAAATTAAAAGAAAATGTGGTATAAGTAAAAAAAAACATTTCTTTTATAATTTCAAGTTTACTTTCAGCACAAAACTTATTCTCAAATAGTAGTCAGTCATTGACATACATTTAATTTGAAAAACCAAAGTTCGAAAAATAAACGTTGACATAATTCAACAAAAGTTGTTTTAAAAAAAGAAACAATGGAAGTAGGTTTCCGTAAATAGTTCAAAAAGATTAGGGTATTTTTTTATTTGTTTACTTGTATGTATTTATTCACTTTTATTTGTTTAGATTTATTTATGGTTATAGTTGTATGATTACTACTACATTTATTATATTATAGAGATAATGCATAACCAAGTAATACAAACATTAAAATGGAAAAATTTCATTACAAATTCACATATTTAAAATTCCCACAAAAATGATACACAAATAATTATAATTTAATATGAAAGCTTATATGAAAATGTAAACATAATTTATTTCTTCTATTATGTTCTATTGGAAAATCTGAAAATCTGATTTAGAATGTAAGTGCAAACGGAAATTAAAAACATACGTTGGAAACAGCCACATGATTGAATATTTTTTGTTTATTTCGTAAACAACTATTCTATATGTTATTTTCAACAATTTTCCACATATCGAGTTTAGTTGTTACTCAAATAAAAACAGAAATAAATGCATATAACAATAGAACATAACTATTATGAACACGAACAAAACTTGCATTAAATACAAACTTAATTCTTGTATCAACGAAAAAAACATCTGCAGAAAAATGTATCTTTTCTTATTTTAGTTATTAGATTAGGAAAACAGTTTAACAGATTGTATTTTATAAAACGAATGACGTTATGTCCAACCTGACACAAGCAACTGAAAAATAAAACAAGACGTAACGAGAGAGAACCTTAGCAAACATATGCTATATAACATCTACGCAAAGTCATGTTACAGTATATTGGTTCTTTAAAGTACCATCCCTTTTAAAATGCTACAGACAGGAGTGAATACATTTTACTACTGCCTTAAATGGCTTATAGTGTTTCATCGAACCAAGTTATTTCCGTAGTTTTGATGATAGTAGAAGTAAAAAATATCCACGTTTATCCCCACAAAGTGAAAAATTAAACGTTCAAGTTAATTGGGAACTATTGATAAATGATAATCTATTCTTTCAGTTCAATATTGTTGTTCCGTGGTCTTCTAGTAAGTTCTAGTAAGTTCTAGTAAGTTCTTCTAGTAAATAAGTTCTTCTAGTAAATAAGTTCTTCTAGTAAGTCTTCCTTAAGGTTCTTACACCTCCGTTTATATGAAAACTTGATCCGGAACTCATGCTGGCTAGCCAAACATTGCATAAGCTCTCATAACAAACAAGGATAAACTCAAAATAACAAACATTGCATAAGCTCTCATAACAAACAATTATAAACTCAAAATAACTGTTTAAAATATTCTTAATTAGGGAGTTGAAGAATCATTCAAACATATATTGTTTGTTATAACATTGATAACCACATATATAGGTCTAAAAATGTAACAGGTAAATCGCATATAATTATAAGGTAGTGACAAATAATCTAATTTTTTCTATCATTTGTGTTAAAATATGGCGTATTCCATGTAAACGTTTAAAATATACACCTCATATAACGAACGTATGCATCTGCAATGACATATCATCTGTGTTAATGTTAACTTGACAATATATTATTTAAATAATAATTTTAATATTGAATTTACATCATAAAATATACGTTTAAAAGAAAACCAAAAACTGTTAAGAAAGGAAATCCTTTATCTTTGAAGATTCGAGGGATTAAGTTTGGAACAAGCAAGTTGGAGCCTGATAGACACAACATTTAAATATTCTAACTTTGTTTCCTTAAAGTTTAGTTGATTATAAACAAATGAAAGAAGTCGGTTCAAATATTCACACTGATATTATTTTGTTTTAACTTTGCTTTATTTACTGTATCGTAAAACGTTAAGCATTTTTAACAATTGGTAAGTTTAACTATGTAATTGTTTTCACAATAATTCAAACATCGGTTTAAATAATGATAAGGCTTCATTTCTCATGTGGTTTGAAAAGCGAACCCTGGGCGGCTAAGGGCAGTAGTTTAAAATTTCCTTCACATTAATGCCCGCAAAGTCATACAATCAGTTGAAATCTTTGTACATAATTTAATCTCTGCTGTTGACATACAACCACTAATAAAATTTTAAAAACTCTACTATACATGTTGTAAAATCTCTAAACAATATTAAACTATTGCACATTTTATTTTATGCTGAAATTGACAAATATTAAAAGCTTCTGTTTAAATAGACAATATTTGTAGAAGTGAAACATTGACTTCAAACCCCGTAGAGATTTTCATCAAAACAAAAATACAATTTTGTGTAGAAAGTGTTTTCTAGCAATCAATTTTTTGAAAATTAACAAGGTAAATATTTGTATTTTGATCTTTCTAAATACTTCGATGTCTATTTCAAAGGTTTTCTACTGAAGAAGATGTCAGTAGACATAGAAACATTTAAAAAGACTAACACTAAAATATCTACCTCTTTAAGTGTTAATTTAAATAAAAATACAACTTGGTTTTTGGTTATTTTGAAAAATTTAATATAAAACTTAAAGAATATAATGTAAAAATCTGTAAACATATTTACTTTTCTGTATTTGATTTGATTTATAGTTGTTCTATATATAAATGTTGTACATAGTGCTAGCACACAAAATTGTAACATGTACATTTTTAAAGTAAATAAAAAGTTTGTGTAAACATTTTCCCCAACGATACATGTTAGTACCATAACGCTGAATTTTTTAGGTAATTCTTGTCTCGCTTTTTAATAATGCGTGTATTGAGAAATTTGAGGATATCTCAGTTTATACATTTCAATATAAAAATTCCTCAAATCAAGAAAAATACGAAACATCAGATTTATTTTCTCGTTTATGAGATGAAGTTTACATTGTTCTGTGTAATAAAGTTCACTTCAATAAAGCACACAAAATGTATTTACATTAAACTGATGCCTCCAAACTATTTCTCATATATTGTAGCATTTGGAATAAATTTATTTAAGTTTAGACATAGATTTAAATAATATTCATACCAGAGGATAACAGTTTTACATTTATTACGGCAAAATATTGCCAGCGTATCAAATATCTTTAGTGTTAATACTATTTTAGTATCCAATATTTTTCAATGTACAGAATTTAAAATAAAATGGAATACAGTTAAAGCCAATGTAATACTCACCGCCATACAATGCATTTCATTGGGTTTTCTATCAGCCGTACAACTTGAACAGAGAGGCAAAGTATGCCAAGTGCAATAGTAACTCCATTGGAGGGATGAGAGGCAAAGTATGCCAAGTGAACAGTAACTCAATTGGAATTGGTATACTTTGTCTCTCATTGTATCATTATAGTAATCAAATTCCTTATCTGAATTTCAGTGTATCACAATTTTATTTCAGTGTATCACAGCTTTATTTCAGTGTAACACAATTTTATTTAAGTGTATCACAAACTTATTTCAGTGTATCACAAATTTATTTCAGTGTATCACAAATTGATTTAAGTGTATCACAAATTTATTTCAGTGTATCACAAATCTATTTTAGTATACCACCATTTTAATTCAGTGTACTACAGTTTTATTTAAGTGCATCAAAATTCTATTTCAGTGTACCATACTTTTATTTCAGTCTATCACAATTTTGCTTCATTGTACCATAGTTTTATTTCAGCATAACACACTTTTATTTCAGTGTAGCACAACTTTATTTCAGTGTATTACAAGTTTACTTCAGGGTACCACCATTTTATTTCAGGGTATCAAAAATTTATTTCAGTGTACCATAGTTTTGTTTCAGTATAACATAATTTTATTGAAGCGCATCACAATTTTATTTCAGTGTATCACAATTTTATTTCAGTATACCATAGTTTTATTTCAGTAATTCGCAATTTTATTTCAGTGTATCACAACTTTATTTCAGTTTATCAAAAAATTATTTCAGTATACCACAGTTTTATTTAAGTGTATCATAATTTTATTTCAATGTACCACATTCTTATTTCAGTATAGCAAAATTTTGTTTAAGTGTATCACAATTTTATTAGAAAATAAAGAAAATCCTGTAAACAAATTTGGTTGTTGTATAGCATAATTGTTTGTTTTATTTGGGTTGTGAAGGTTAGATGTGACCCTCCACCTTTCATAAACAATATAAAGTTTTTGGTATTTTTATTTTATAAGCGCATTGACGTTTTCTCCGATTGAATAAGTTTATACATTTGTTTGAAAATGCAACGCCACATTGTTTTAATTAGTTTTATCCATATTTGCAAAAACTAAATAAATGCTATAGTAATATAAAATAATGTCTATAGTGAAGTTTAGTAAGTAAGAAGACTTAGCACAAAACAAAATTGGAGCCGTCATGAATTTTATGAATAAGTATTTAGTTTAAAGTTGCTAATAGAATAAAAAGTAAAATAATAGCAGTGAGTTTGCCAAAAAATAATTTCAAGATAACAACAAACTCAATAATAGTTTAAGAGTATTTTAAAATGTCTTCTAAACTTGATAAATTCTACATAATTTAGAACTCTCAGTGGAACACACCTGTATAATTATATAATCACGTAAAATATATTTACAGAATAATAATAATATTTTTACAAGAGGAAGATGTTCTTACAACATTAAATTATGGTAAAGCCTGTGTAGGCTGCTTAGTGCACCTGCTGCAACAGATGTGTAAGCTTATTATAGTAACATATTAAATATATTTTAATATTTTAAGAAACGAAAGGTATGTTTGAGGTGAAATAATAAATTATCATTTATTTTATCAAGGGGGTTTTTTATGATTTCTTATGATAATTAAATAACAATGATGATTTGAAGGATCCAACAGAATAAAATAAAATTATAACTTTATTTTAAAGGTAATAGTAATTTAATGATAACAATAACAATAACAATAACTATCATGATTAACCTACACATAATAACAAAAAAATGATTTTAAGAAAATAGTAATAACAAAAAAAATAATGAATTCTAGAATAATAATAAAAATAGAAGAATATAAAGAAAATATTATAACAAGACTTCGACATGTTAATGCTCTTTTAGTTAATTTATGGGCATATATTACAGAAGTTGCTCAAGATAAATATTACCATAAGATAAACTTTTTCTATAACTAAAACATTTCACACAGAAAATTATTATTTGTTTTATATAAGAATTATACAACTAATTATATAATTTATTAAAGTAATGAAAAATATCACCTTATGAAACTTTTATATTATTTTGTATTTTGGCACTCTAATGATGTTTTAACACATATAAATTTAGTTTGGGTATTGAAGTTATAAATATATAGTTATACAATTATTTACGAATAATACTAAATGACAATGATAAACCACTTTTTGGTAAACACTAATTTAAGACTTTCCGGGTATCAATGTGAAAATATTTTTAAACTTAAAGATTAAAACTTCCTTCACATTAATGCACGCAAAGTCATGGCCTATATTAAATGAGTTAGTGAGTTTTATACGTCATCCTTAAACATACAATTTGAACGCTAATGACTGGCTTTTCGTACTTGACAACTCATGGTAGGGTCAATGACACATGTTACCATCATTTCATTATGTTACCATCATGTATGTAATTGTGTTACCATTGTGTTACCATAATAACAATAATAATAATAATAATATTTGGGGCTTTTATATAGCAGCTTTAATCGAACTTAACCGATATCTGCCCCGCTTCACATATCAACCTTAATATTACTAGTCACATCAAGTGATGTGTACCCTAAGGATATGCAGCCGACATATGGTGCGTCCTCCAAGCCAGGTTAATCTCAGCATATGAGATTTTAAGGGAATACAGCCACGTTCAAATCCAAATGAAATAGCCTTAGAGCGGACTTGAACCGGCGACAGTGAGATTTGCTTATGCAGCATTAATCTCCAGGCAGCGTTAGTATCCATGTGACTACCATCTCTAATACCATTGATTTATTATCATGCCATAGTGTTACCATTGTATTACCATTGTGTTACCATTGTATTACCATTGTGTTACCATTGTATTACCCTTGTGTTACCATTGTGTTATCATCATAATATTTTGTAACTAGCATTGCAGTGATTACCTCTCAGTTTAATATTTTATTAATAATGACACTATATATTCAACATTTGCATTTTAATTAGCACTTTGCGTTTACAAAAAAAAACATTGGTTACGACCCTTACCTGAGATACAAAATGCAATCAAATCAAATTATGAAATTTTGGAGTAATCAACTCATATTTTTCCACAGCTATGTTTTAAATTAAAATTCTTAAACAAAACAAGATTATTCCACAAAAACACACTTGAAACTCTTAAATAGACTAAACCAGATTTAAACCAAATACAACACGGCATAACATTTTATACAGCCAATATATATATATATATACAAGTATGAGAAGTATATCCATTTTCGCGAAGAACTTCGACCACGATTTTGGAAAGTCAACAATATTTTCGGCAGTCTTGGCGATAACATTTACCACGACAAAAGAGGGTTATACTTTTATTGAAACAGTTATGTTATACTTCTAGAATAGCTGTGTGAGTAGCGCTTGAATAACATTTGAAAAACTGACAAGACAAATCAAATTTGTTACTGTTTGTTGTTAAATTTATTTTTGTTTCTTAAATTACGATCCAGCAACCGAGACAATTTTTACAAATTATAGGCTGGCGATGGAGATGATTGTGACTTGATTTAATAATCTAAGTGATGCGATGGTTTGGACATATAAACATATATATATATATATATATATATATATATATGTATAGAGAGATATATATATATATACCAACATTTCGGCCTTCCTGTGTTACTCCATGGTGAAAAAGTGGCCTTTATGAGCATTCCACTGTACTATGGTGTAAACCAAGAG
>JARUHE010332206.1:0-10847 GCA_031471125.1 Archaeomysis grebnitzkii | reverse complement strand
CAAATGATCTTCACCTTCCCCTTAATCATAATTCATAAACTACTGGTTGTTTTTATTCAGACGAGCTTTGGTGTGTGACCTGTCATACCTATAGTTATTTTTTTAAACATTTCTTGATCTATTATAAGTTCAAACACAATTGTTTTCTAGAATAGTGTCAAAGATAAGTAATCAATGACTTGTAAATGTATAGTTTTCGTTCTCCAAAATTAGTCCTTAATTTTAAGATTGAAAACTAAAATTTATCATATCAATTAGAGGTCAAATTTTGTAATAAGTATTGTTCTTATTTCATTTTGTATTTTCTGATGCATACAAAACAGACATAATGTCATCATATTTATTTGTTCACATTCATTTTGAAATCAATTCATTATGAGTATCCGTTTCAATTTCCTAATATACCCTACATCTTGGTACCGAACAACAGACATAAAGTAAAAATATTCAAAAATGTTTCATTTTGCTTATGCTAGTTGGAAATTGTGTTTCTCTTTTAAAGCTCCATACTTATTGTTTGGTTGAAACAATTGAAAAAATAAATCAAAGCATTTTTGTGGAGATCTTTCAAAACCAATAGTTGTTGAATCATAAATAAATTTATTCTTTGTTGTTGAACACAATTCAATTTCATTTCTTACATTCATGTTTCTTGTTTGATTCTTTGGCCTTATATCTGACATATCATCAGGTAATACTTGTTCACTATTCTTGGCTTCAGTATAATTGTTGCCCTGTCATAATATTCATACTGGTCAAAGATTCATTTCCAGAATTTGTTGGTCTGTCTCGTTACCATCACCTGAAGGAATAACGTAGATATCAACTGTTGCTTTATTTGAAGAGTTGTCTTCTCTGAAACTAAAATACTAATCAACTGGGATAAGTTGCTGAAATGCGTCCACCTATCATTCAAACTCTTGTACATTATACAACATTACACATGTAGTTTGTCACAAATCCAATCCATTGATGCATAAATGAAAACAAAATAGTAAGTTAATTTGATGAAAAAATGCAGAAAAAAAGTAATAAAATCAAATAAAAATACATAGTAATATATTAAATCCAATAATCAAGCCTATATGAGAAGAAATAATAATATTATAGATGATATATACATTTTCAAGTCAATGTCTAACACCTACGAGGATGATGTCATCGTTGTTCTCGGCATTAGACAATGACTATACTATTAAAATTTCATTTCATTTAGGTTTATTGGTTTTAATATATTAATAGGTATTTTTATTTGATTTTATTACTTTTTATCTACATTTTTTTTGTTAGATTTTATATAAATAAATTTGAACAATTTTTTTTTATTTATGCATCAATGGATTGGAAATAAAGCATACATAAATAGTATCTAAGGTGATTTTTTGATTAAATGATGTTTTCTTACTTTGTAACTACATTTTTTATTGGCATTTCTGATTTGGACATAGAATTTTTTTTGATAAAATTTTTTTCATTTTTTATTTTATTTATGCATCAATGGATTGGAAATGAAGTATACATAAATAGTCTCCAAGGTGATTTTTTTGATTAAAGGATGTTTTTCTCACTTTGTTATGCCATTTTAGATTTTTTAAGTCACGAGAAATTCGAGTTGTTCGGTTCGTGGATTACTAGGTATTTGAAGGTTTAGAGAAAAATTTATTTAAAACAAATAAAAGAACGGGAGATTCTAACATAGAATGCCTGAAGAATTTTTTTTGCCCAAAATAAATATTTTTTGTGTAAGCCAATTTATTATCAAATTCATGGTTAACCAAGATTTTTAGGTTTAGAGATAATTTATTGGAAACAAATGAAAAAAAAGTGTTAATGTATTAATATATAGAATTGTATTCAACAATTACACAATTTTAGAAAACTTTTTCTACATCCAAACACAGCTTTTAATGCGTAGCATTTACTCATGCTTTTTTATGTTGAAAATGGCACCTAGTGGTGTTCTATGATATGTAAAAGGATTTTATTCCATATTAGTGTAGTTTTAAAAACATATTTTGGCATAATTACAGCATTAAGGTTTTATTCATTAGCCAATTTAATTAATTTCTGATATAATAAACTTGTTGAAATGATGTGATTTTCTTTAAAAAATAAAACATAAATAAAAAGTAAATGAGATTTTGATAAAACTATAATTCTTTAAAATAACTTCCTTAACTAGAACTTTGATATAATTATAAATAGATTTCAATGAAATATTGTAAATAATTTCCTGAGTTTCTTCAGTTATTGTTTTAGTTTTATGAAGCTCAATAGTGTTGTGAATTGCTATTCTATCAAACTTGCTTATTTAAGAAAAATGACATAACTTATGGGTGAATTTTGAAAATATTGAAGTTTGCTTACTCTTTAAAAATGGGCTATCGGCTTATCGTGAACAAATATTTGCGAATGTTATTCATTTTTTTTCATAGAATGAAATTTAAAAAAGATTTCAGATTTTGTGTTCAAAGTTTTTGTTTTGTTTAATTAATCTGAATAGGTTTTATTTTTTTTTCAGGTGATAAAAATGCAGCAAAAGTTAAAACTCATGCTAAACATGATGAGGGAAGTAAATCGAAGTCATGTGGTGATAATAATCAAAAAAGTAAATCATCAGGAAAAAATAAACATGAAGAAATTAAGGAAGGTGGTGAAACAAAAGACAGAGAAAAAGAAGAAAAACGTTCACAAAAAGAAAGAGAATCTAAATCTTCAGGAAAGAAAAAGCAAGAACATATGAAGGAAGGTGAAACAAAGGACAGTAGAGAAGAAGAGAAAAGTCATTTGGCCAAAGAAAACAATAAAAATATAGACTCTAAATCTTCAGCAAAAAATGAGGAAGAGAGCATTAAGGACAGTGGAAATAACTTTGCAGAACTGAAAGACGGGAATAAAGGAGAAAAACAAATGCACAAAGAAAGATGTAAAAGTAGAGAATGTAAATCTTCAGGAAAAAATAAAGAGGAGAACATTATAGAGAGTAGAGACAACTTGGAAGAACTGGAAGACAGGAAAAAAGTAGAAAAACATTTGGAAAAAGAAAGAATTGAAAGTAGAGAGTCCAAATCTACAGGAAAAAACAAGGAAGATAAAATTAAGGAGAGTGCAGATAATTTTGTTGAAACTAAAGACCGTAAGGAAGAAGAAAAACATTTGTCAAAAGGAAAATGTGAACGCAGAGAATCTAAATGTTCAGGAAAAAATATGCAAGAGAACATTAAGGAGAGTCGAGATAATTCTGAAGAACTGAAAGACAGGAAAAAAGTAGAAAAATATTTGCACAAAGAAAGATGTGAAAGTAGAGAATCTAAATCTACAGGAAAAAACAAGCAAGATAAATTTAAGGAGAGTGGAGATTATTTTGTTGAAACAAAAGACATTAAAGAAGAAGAAAAACATCATTCGTCAAAAGGTAAATGTGAACGCAGAGAATATAAATGTTCAGGAAAAAGTAAGCAAGATGAAGTTGAAGAAGGTTTAGATAACTTTGATGAACTTGAGGACAAACAAAAATGTGAAAATGTAGAATCTAAATCTGTGCCAATGCTAGGACAAAATTATATATTGGAAGTGCAGCTTGCCAACAAGGAAGGTTTTGATTATATATGTGTCTTATGTGGAATGAAGTTGACCCAATCATCACTAGAATTTCACATAAAAAGTATTCCACACAAATATAAGTTTGTTTCTGTGCATTCTCCTGGATTACATTGTAAGTATGCTACAGCTGCTTTGAAATGGGAAACAGACCAACTACGATCATTTTCAAGAGATCTCAAAATCATCTTCAATAAGATGGGCAATAAAGATGTTGTCAAATGTACTGAAGATAACAAAAAAACTATACTTGAAAAAATTACATTTAATTTGAATCGGATACAAAATTATGCATCCAAATATCATAAATCATCACTCAATGATGAAAGTCTTATTATTATAGATGTTGGTGTTTACACTAATTCAAAAATAGGATTTCAGTATGATGATGTGAAAACTGTTCCCGACAGTGGTTATGTCCCAAAAGAAGAAAAAATAATGACGAATGATGATAAAGATGTAATCGACAATGAAAGTGTGAAAACAAATATTGAGGTTAATTTATTGAAAGATGAACCTGCAATGAACACTTATTGGGCAAATATGGCAAAGCAATGGGCAGAAAGTTCTGTTTTAATAGAAGAAAACCTGACTTTCAATGAAGTTGGAGAATGCTTAGGTTCAAGTGACGAAGATAATAATGATGATATTGATGGAGTTCCCTTAGATTTTGATGCATACAATGCAAGTTGCACCCCAGAAAAACAAGATGACCATGAAAGCAAGTCAATAAAAGGACATGAAAATGAAAATAAATCAAAAACAAGAGATGAAGAAAAAATTGAATTGAAGGAAAGACATGAAGATAAAAGTATATCAAAAGGAAGCCTTGAAGATAAAAGTATATCAAAAGGAAGCCTTGAAGATAAAAATATATCAACAGGAAACCTTGAAGATAAAAATATATCAACAGGAAACCTTGAAGATAAAAATATATCAACAGGAAGCCTTGAAGATAAAACAGAAAATATTGCTGATGCCAACAAAATGAATAAGAAGAAAGGAGCTCTTGGTAATAAAAGCAGCATTAAATTTGAATTAAAGCCAATTGAAGAGAAGAAACTGAACAAAATCATGATTGGGCCAATGATGAGAAGAAAATCATCCATGGGACTAGGTTCTTCAAAAATAGTTGTTCCAAAAATTATATCTGACAAACAAGAAGGTATTTTTATGATGAAGAAAGTTTCATTCAATATTTGTTTTGTTGACTAAGAAACTACGATCTTGTACTGGTATAATCTTAATCTCAAACACAGAATATTATTCAGACATGTTCATACTATAACTACAGAGCACCAAGAAACGTCATTCGAGTGGCGATGGTGCAATAAATTGGGCATCATCATATATTGATATGGCTCATTACTAACTCTTGAGAGTTGCCAGTACATTCATTTTGTTTCTAGTAGCTTAGAAATATATTTTTTATAAGTATTTTACTTAATTGTAAATTTTACAAGAAGATAGATGAGGTAATTGTTATTAACTTCATTATAAAATTAACATTAATAAGTTCCAGAAATCTTTAAATTTCAAATAATCTTGCAAATTTTTCTAGGATGTCATGTCTAAATGTGCATGTGCCTTCACTGTTTTTATTGAAATATATTCCACTAAATGGTATTTGGAAGAAAACCAAATAAAACTTGTTTTTAATATCCAAGCTACAGCATTCTAGGTAATTACCAGTTTTAGTTTAGTTATAGTATGAACATCTCTGGATGACAAACTCTGTAATAAGGATCAAGATTGTGCTAATATCAATTGTCATTGCATAAATTACATATATATATTTACATTTCCACAAATGGATGAATATAATATTTGCATTGATTTAATTGTTGAACATTTCTTATATTTTTCTTATGACAGGAAAGAATGAAAACAAGCCTGATGAACGTTCAAGAAATAGTGGCCATCATAGAAGAGTTTCCAAATCGGATATCAAAAGTAGAAAACCAGATGAAAAAAAAAAACTCTATCAACCAAGATCAAGTAAAAGTATGGAATTCAAACTCTTTCTGGGGTTTTATAAATTTTTGTGGCATTATCTAAGACATTGAAAGTAACACCTAGGTGCTGCTTAAATATGAGGTCGCTGTCATCGACGTATCAAGTTTTTATCGAACAAGGCAAACATAGTTTTATATAAGGGTAGCTTTTCTAATTTTGGCAGTGTAGGCATTAAGCAATGACTTAAAACATGTATATTGATGTTCAGACTGAGCAGTTACTATTCCATAGTCCTCATCTTTATCATCAGGTGTGGGCGTGTGGCACATTCACCAAAGTGTTAAAGTTTTTGTCAATCATTTGTAGCAAATGAAAATTGAAAATCAAGTGTATATAAGTAATCTCTAAGGTGAACTTTGGGTTAAATTATGCTTTCTCACTTTGTAACACCCTTTGATCCAATCCCCAATAGTTTATAAGGGGATTTTTTTATTAAATGTTGTTTTCCTACTATGTAACACCATTTTTTATCGAGCATGCCAACAACGAAGCTCTACATAGGTGTTACTATTCCGTCGTTGGCATAGTAGTTGCATCCAAAATATTCAAGTTTTTTGTTTGTTGACCTACAGGTATCATTTATATCTCAAATGAACAGTTATGAGGTGTACGTTCAAAATTCCCAAGTAATATTTTTTTGAAAAAACTTATAATTATTGAAATATAAGGGTTTTTGTGGAGACCCTTATTTTTCCATATTCAAGTAAAACATTCAAGTTATCATTTGTATCTCAAATGAACAGTTATGAAATGAAAATTAAATATTAGCCAATTTTTCATATTTAAATAAACTTGTTTTTGTACAAGCGTGACATTGGTGACCGTGGCCCTCTCTGGTTAGTTAATATTCTGATTGTGGTCATAGAAATAATTTTTGTTAAGTCACGAAACATTTGAATTGTTCGGTTTGTGCGTTCATAGTTTTCTTGAATTTCATGCAATATTTTTGATTTTAATGAAAAAAAAACATTTTTTAAACTTAGCCAAATTTCTTGGTTAAAGTTTTTGATAAGCTGATTGTGAATATATTTGAAGCTCTACGACAAAGTTGGTGTAATGTTAATTTTTTACATGAATATTATCAACAATATGTTCTACTTTTGTTGAGCATGCGAAACAAAGCTCTGGGTAAGAGTAACATTTCCAATATCAATGGCATTGGACAATGACTTGAATGCGTATATATCATCCACACTTTTACAATTTCAATTCATTTAGGGTTGATCATTGGTTTTAATAATTTAATTTATATTTTTATTTAATGTTCTTACTTTTTATCTATATTTATATTTAAATTACCTTAGAATTTTTTTTAAGTTTTTGAGTACAAGATATTCTTCCACTTTCAACATCTTTTTGGAATGACATTGCTGGTACAGGGACATAGAAATTTTTTTAAGTTACTAAATGGTGGAGAGACATTTGAACCATTTAGTTCATGGATTACTTGTTTTATGACAGTCAAATTTATTTTTTGAGAGAAAATACCGACATTTTTAATTTTTATGCACTTTTCTATAATTACACAAAATACTTTGTTTTCTTTTCTATTGTGTCTAATTTGTGACAGAATTTAATTTTTATTACTCCATTAAAATTAAGTATTGCATAAATTCTATTTTACATTTCTATGCCCATTTAAATGGCCATGCAGGCTCATGGATGAATATAAACGAAATAGATATGCAATGTGAATAATTTTGATTAAAAAATACTGCTTAATTGAAATAACTAAGATTGTATGGATTTGTGAACTCTTGATTTTAAACTCTCCACTGTAAACCTTCTTTGGTTCTGAACTATTAAACTGATCTACACATGACTAGCCTTGTTGATGATTACTGTGTATGAAACAACAGAAAAAAATGTTGAGAGCCTTTTGTTGTAAAATATTTTTTTTGTTAGGAAGTCCCCATAGACGCTCCCGGTCTAGGTCACGTTCAAGATCTCGTTCAGGCAAGGGAGAAAAAAGGCCAAGAGACAATTCTCCGGATGCAAAGCGATGGCATAGATCAATATCGCCAGACTCTGATTCAGATGAATCGTAAGTTCCTATTCCAATTATTTGTAAGCTTTTTTTACATTGTATTTCTATCATACATAGTTAAATTACATATCAGTGGCTTCATTGATCTCTTATTATATCCAGCCCATTTAAATAATAAAGCAGGAACCACATTTGTGTCTTTAATGCTGATTTAATGCGTAATGCATGTTTTCCTACCAATACTTTTTTCATTGACATTTTGTGTTATAAGGAAAACTGTTTTCTTATGTATTTTTATAGTTTCATTCTGTTCGTGGATTGTAAATTGTTCTGAAAAAATAATACTTATTGAAATTTTGGTTTTAGCAACAGATAGTTGATGGTGTGGTGGCCTTCCTACAATACTTTAAATAAATATTTTTGGGTTTGCTGAAATATCTTTCATTCATTTTATATCTTCAATCAATGTTTTTTTTTATATTATTTTTGCAAAAAATTTTCCATTAAGTTTTTTACAAACCATTTTGATATATATATAGAAATGTTTTTTGGTAACTTCTACTCAGTCACAGCTTTAATTCCTTTATGAATTTCCTCTTTTCTCATTTTATTTTTAATCATTGTATTTGTCTTGTCCTATTTTCTAATATTTATTTCAAACATTATTTTTTTGGTGTTTTTTAAAATTTTATTTTGTAATCATCTTTTATTAGCGAATCTGCTATGAAATAACAGAAATGAGCTATTGTGATCAGCTTTTCGTAGTTCTGTAGGCGCTGTATGGTGTGCACACTCTTCAAAATTGATTTGTTCTTTTATTTAAAGCTCAACAACAAATTTTTTTTTTGTTAAAGTATTTTACAAAGCTCATTGTGAGTTTATCTGAAGTTATGCAACAACGTTTGGTTAACAAAGATTATTTATATGGATATTCTAACCATTATGCACTACTTATTTTTTCAATTTAATTGAATTTTTATTTATTTTGATGAAAAAACATTTTTTTTCAACTTGAAAGTTTTTCTTGATTAAAAGTAATTAAAAGTAGACTAAACTTTTTTACTTTTGGTTTAACAGCAATAATTTTTTAAAATAAATGAAAGATATATGCATCATGAATTATCTACATTAATTAAAGTTTTCTGTAAAATTTGAATTTATGGAAATAACTACAGTCTTATATGAACTCGTAGGGTTTGGTTATGTACTAGTTTCAAATTCTACAACCATATTTAATAATAATTCATAGATTACTGGTTGTCATACCTCCAGTTAAATATTTTTTTATTCAAGTATTTTTTCTCAGATCGTCAAAGATGACGTTATGGGTTGGTGGTCTTACCGCAGATGTGACAAACGATGACCTTAGAAATGTTTTTTCCAAGTATGTACTTTGTTTTAAATTTCCAGGTTTTACAATAAATGTATTTTACTCGTGCTTATATCTGAAATATTGTTTGTTGAATCCTATATATGTATAATTTTCTGCACATAATAGTGACTGAGTGAGTGTCTTTCCAGATATGGAGAACTTGTGCGACTACATCGACTGAAGAACAGAAACTGCGCTTTTGTGGGCTATCCAGATGCTGAAAGTGCTTTCATGGCTTTAGATGCTTTGCAGGATCTTAAGTTTGATGGCAAACTTGCTTATGTGAGGCTGGCAGAACGTTCAAAGTTTGTGCCAAGGCCGTAAGTTTTTCAGATATGTAAAATTCTTACTTTTGAGAAATAATGTTTGAATAGTAATTGTCATAAGAACTGCAATATATCTGGACAGTTTAAATCTCACTTATTCCTTCCAATAGGTGTTAAAGGGTTGAAGTCTGAAGGGGTAAAATGGGAAATTTTTCTTAGGTTTTCATTGAAAGCTAAATGACAAATCCAATTTCATACATTGGCCTGAATCTTACTAGTTTAAAAACTTTTAGAATCTATTAAATATTTATAATTTAGTGAAATGTGTAAGCTTGCCTTAACATGCAACTTATTTCAACATATCATTTTATAACAGAAATAAGCTATTCTAATTGTCCTGTCATAGTCCTGTAGGTGCTGTATGGCATGTACACCAGTCAATATTGATTAATACTTTTGTTTTAAGTTTGAAATTAAACTTTGTTCAATAATAATTGTTTGTATGGATTTCCCATTTCAACCAATTGACCCTAAGTTTTATTACTAAAAACAATAGTTTGGTGTTTTGTAATTCATTTATTTTACAAACATATTGTATTAATCCACTGAATAATCTTTTTTCTTCAACAGAGATAATATACCAAAACCTTTTTCTGCTTCAAAATATCCAGATATTAAAAATAGAAGCATAACCACCGATATATCACAAACAAGTAGATGGAATCTAGACACAAAAAAGTAAGGAATTTTAATTTATTTTTTCTCTTAAGAAGTTATTGCTGGAATATTTTTGCTTGACTCAATAGTTTTACAAATTTGCTAAAGTTTTGAGTTTTTTGTTGAGCATGCGTAGCAAAGCTCTACAAAGGCATAGCAATTTCGATGCCATCGTTAGACAATGACTTGAATGCTTATATATCATCTATAGTATTAAAAGTTCATTTCATATATGCTTGATTATTGGCTTTAATAAATTAATAGATATTTTTGTTTAATTTTATTTTTTTTATTTATGTAGATTAACTAGAAGTTTTTCGTATTTTGGTTTGATTTATGCATCAATGGATTGTAAATGAAGTATACAAAAATAGTCTCTAAGGATGTTTTTCACTTTGTAACACCATTTTTGATTGACATTTGTGGAGATAGGATTTATTTCAAGTTAGTGGATGAATGGATGCGAGACATTTGAACTGTTTGGTTCGTCGATTACTAGTTTATTTGATTGATTTACTAATTTATTTTTGTTTGATTTTGATCAATAATTAAAGTTTGTTTGAAATGTTTTCCAGGTCTTCTGACAAAAAGTTGCAAGATTATACTCTTGCATTGAGAGAAGTGAAGGCTACTTTGAAAAGACAAATGGTGAGTAACCTTATTTTTGTACAATCCATTCTTATCAAGCGTGGCTGACTGGATACTAAGATCATCTGAAGATTAATGCTGCATAATCAAATTTAATTTGCATTGACTCCAGTCTGTTTCAAGTTATTTGTCGAGAACTTGATTATGGCTGTATTCCCATGATGCTCAGCTTTGCGCAGTGGCAGTATCGTAACCAATGGAGTGTTGAACAGATTTACTTGTGTTTTAAAAATTCTGAGTA
>JARUHE010332195.1:0-10848 GCA_031471125.1 Archaeomysis grebnitzkii | reverse complement strand
TATACAAAAGAACTTTTATGTGTTTTAATTACACCTTATTGTGGCAATTTTAAATTATATATATATATATATATATATTTATATACATATATATATATATATATATATATACAGTGTGAAATAATTGATTGTTTCTTCTCTCTTAAGGAAATTTTTGAGTAGTGATTTTAAGGATTTTTAGTAATTTGTTTAATATTTAAGGAAAAAAAAGTGGGAGTAGTATATATATATATAAACATGGTCGATTAATCATACTAAAATTAAAAGCCATCTTGATTTTAATACTACTTGCTTGAATATATATATTAAGATATATACATATATATATGTGTGTGTGTGTATACATATACTCTCTCTAAATATATATATATAAATATATATAAAAAAAAAATTTACTAACGTCAGCACCAAACAAGAAAAAACCCTCAAGACTGTTCAGATCTGTATTTAACTTCGCATAACAATAAATAATAATTAGAAAGATAGATATATATATAAAAGGAGGAAATATGAAAAAAAAACGTAAGAAGTAGAAAGAAGCATTTTATAAATTTATAAATTTAAATTTGGGTAAAGATGAGAAAAATATAGAAAAAATATTAAATAATAGCGGTAAAAAAGAGCATTTAAAAGAGAAAATGAATAAACAGAAGAAAGAGAAATAAAAAGAAAAAAATAAATAAAGAGAAGGAAAGGAAAAAAAGAAAGAGAGAAATAAAAATAGAAAAATAATAAACAGAAGGAAGAGAAACAGAAAGAAAGAAATCAAAAGAAAAATAAGTGAAAATAAGGAAGGGATAAAAGAACGAGAGAATGAAAAAGAGAAAAATAAGTAAATAGAAGGAAGACAGATAAGAAAAAAGAGAACAAATAGAGAAAAATAAATGAACAGAAGGAAGGGAAATAAGGAAAGAAAAATACAAAAGAGAGAGAAAATAAGTAAACAGAAGGAAGAAAATAATTGAAAAAGAACAATAAAAAGAAAAAGAATAAGTAAGCAGAATGAAGCGAATTAATGGAAGAGAGCAATGAAAAGGACAAAATAAGTAAACAGAAAGAAGAAAAATAAATAAAGAGAAAAATAAGTAAACAGAAGGAAAGGAAATAAGGAACGAGAGAAATAAAAATGGAAAAATAAGTAAACAGAAAGCTGAAAAATAAGTAAAGAGAAAAATAAGTAAACAGACGGAAAGGAAATAAGGAACGAGAGAAATAAAAATGGAAAAATAAGAGAACAGAAGGAAGAAAAATAAGGAAAGAGACAAATAAGTAAACAGAAGGAAAGGAAATAAAGAACGAGGGAAATAAAAATAAAAAAATAAGTGAACAGAAGGAAGAAAAATAAGTAAAGAGAATAATAAGTAAACAGATGAAAGGAAATAAGGAACGAAATAAATAAAAAGAGAAAAATAAGTAAATAGAAGGAAAGAAATGAATGAAAAAGAGCAATAAAAAGAAGAAAGCAGAAGGAAGCGAACTAATGGAATAGGAAACAAAAAGAAAAATAAGTAAACAGAAGGAAGAAAAATAAGTAAAGAGAAAAATAAGTAAACAGAAGGAAGGGAAATAAGGAACGAGAGAAAGAGCAGAGGCCCAAAATCCGATATGTCGATACAGTGTAAGGTTGTGTTGGCTTTACCCCCAAATTTAGTGGTTCAATACGACTTTTTAAAGTTACTTTCTACAACCTATGTGGTTCAGTAATTGTGGAAACCATGTCCCACTTTTTTTGTGTAATTGTGGAAACCATGTCCCACTTTTATTTGTGAATGAAAAAAATGATTAAGATAAAACAACAAACATTAGTATTTTTATTAAGAAGGAACTACCACTAACTTTTTATTTTTATTTGAGTTGAAATATATGTTACATAATTTTTTTTTTCAATAATTTTTTAAGAATTAGCCAGTAGGCATATTTAAAATTATGCCCAAAATGTTTACGATAACTCACATTTTGAGGAAATATACATTTTAAGAAATATGTTCATCTTGATCAATGAAAATATTTTTGAGTATATAAAAGTAGTTAATAAAACTACTGAAAACAATTTTTTGGGGATACATTGTTTTTATTATTATAAAACTTTGATACTACTTTATTATACTGGAAACTTACTTTTATAAGCTAAGATATGTTAATATGCATAGTTTTGTATTATATGGATCAACAATAGAGAATGTGTGATAACCTACATTCAAATAAAAAAGAGCTTACTTTACTCGTGCTATTGTCAGACCATATACAATCACAAAAAATTAGTCGTAATTTTAATTAGTTTATTAAAACTGTTTAAAAATAATGAAATCGTATAAAAAAATGGGTCATTTTTGTAATTAGCAAACATACTTAAATGATATGTTGCTTAAAAACATATCGAACATAAAAATAAAAATAAATTTTTTCCTAGTGTTTTTATCAAAACCAAATTAACAAAAAAAAATAAGTATTATTGTAACGTTTGAGAACGAAAGTATTTTTTTAAATATCTTAAATTTACTAAAAACAACTTTTTTAAAACTTCAAATTATATTTTAAATTTCATCACTGTTTAAATGTCTAAAACACTTATTTATGCTGAAACAAAATGTTTTTCTAAAGGAAAAAATTGATGATTTAGTTTTAAAAATATTTGGTTAAGAAATACTGAAAAAAAACTGAATTAATAGTCCGGTAAAACAACGCGGATTTTGATCAATCATAAAGTTAAAAAATAGTCGTAATATTTTTGTTAAAAAAATTATGCAATAATGATTTTAGTAATAAAATAATTAATTTTGTTTCTTGACTTGACCATATTTTTGTTTTTGAAATGTGTTTTAATATGTTTAGATAGTTAAAATTTGAAGAAATATTCTATAAATTTCAGTAAAACTAGTAAGCTTGATAATTCACATTTTAAAATTGAATAAAAGTTTCAAAAACTTTCAAAAAAATAAATTAAAATAATTTTAAATTGACCTAAATTCAAAATAACAAATTATTTATTGTCGAAGATTATAAATGAAAAAAAATCCACAGCGTTCGAATGTGAAATTGAAAAGCGAATTTCAAATAAATTTGAAAAATTAATTCCAAACAAATTTGAAAAATGAATTTCAAATAAATTTGTTTATCTCAAAATGAACCAAAGAAATCCGAAGAAAAGAGATTATGCGAAATTAATCAAATGATTCATTCGGCAAAAGAGACAAGACGATAATGTCATTTTAATGAATGTTATCTCCACTAACGGTATTCGCCAATGCTTTTAACCCTCTAAGGCCCGACCAATTATCTACATAACGACAAAAATACCTTAAAATTACCATTAAAAACGACCCTCAGCAATGTTTTCCCCCACAGGTGCCAAAGGGTTAATCATTGCGAGTACGACAAACCAGGTTACTTCTCTTTCGTGCCAACGCTGGTGCGCATTATCCGATACTTCGATCTTCCGGGGATGGGGGTGCGGGTGGTTTGGGGTAGGGTGTTTTTGGGGTGGGGTGTTTTTGGGGGTAGGGTGTTTTTGGGGGGTAAAATGCGTTTAAGATTGGTGTTTTGGAAGTAGGGTGTTTTTAGGATAGGGTATTTCTGTGGGTTAAGGTGTTTCTGGTGGGTAGATTATTTTGGAGGTAGGGTATTTATGGGGGCAACGTAGTTCATCCCACGATGGCCTCGAGACGCAACTTCTTTTTGACAGATTCCCGTCACCAACGACTTCACCATCAAGATATCAAGAACTGAACTGGTCCAGAGTCGTAGGAAGTTTGTCTTCAAAATATTTCGAAACTTCTTCAACTTCGATTTTTGAAATATTTGGAAATGACGTTTCAAAAATTTCAACAATGGCATCATTTCAAAATAAATTTTCTTTCGAGAACCTAGCTCGAAAAATTTAATATTCTTTACATAACATTTTTTGGAATATTAAAAAATATTATTACTTAAGAATTAATGATTATATTCTAATAAAACATTTTTAAATATTATAGAAAAACAAATGAAAGTAATCTGCAAACAACTGTATATAGATGTAGATTGTATTTTGAAAATTATAAAAAAAATTGGATACGTACTTTCATTTATCTAAAAGTTGTAATTAAATTTGACAATCTTTTTAACCTAAATTGGGGCAAAACTTTTAAAATAAATTCATTGTTGTTCAATTGAAAATATTTGACGGTTTAATGGGAAACATTTTCTATATTTTCATTTTTAAAGTTTTTTTGCATACTGCGAGGTTGTAGTTTTTGATTTCTATTTGTATTTGTGAAACTAACTTTTATGCAGAAAATGGTGTAAATAATGGTTTGCTTTGCATATGCAGTTTCTCGGACTGAAAATATCTTTTTAGTTATCATCTTTTCATTATGTTTGCTCTTTATTCACAAGAACCAAAGCTTACTGAGTAAACCAACTATATTAAATGAAAACGCAGAATAAATACAAACATAGTATTGACTCAAAAATAAAGGCTCAAATAAAAAAACTACAGTTTTTAATTATTTTATTGGTCGTTGTAAAATATTAAACTAAATTAATATAATTAAAAATAAATTCTAGATGACCCTTATTCTTAAGCCAATGGTACTTGTTCATGTCTGTCTTCCCTCATCAATAAAACAAAAACCCGCGAAAATCTAGCGGGAAGAACTATAAAATTTGGCGGTAAAACCATAAAAAAATGACCCTTCAATACGACTGTCGGACGACCTCCAAGAACCTTCATTAATAACAATGTTTTCGGACATTTTTCAACGGATTATGAACCTGCAAGAGAGAGACCAACGATGTCAGATTCGATTCTTCGGCCATTAATTTCAAAGTATTTTCTGACCAACGTTCGATTTTATCAATAAAATTTAAATAACTTACACAGAGTTTTTTTTTTCAAATTTTAGATTGTTAAAAAAATGCAGAAAAATTGTTTAAGTTGAAGATTTTTAAAAACGTTTAGCAATAATAGATCAATAGTTTTTTTTTGTAAATTGTAGACCAAAAATCTAAAATACTATGATTATTTGTTTCCTTTAACCTGAAATCGTTTTTAAAGTCCTTAGCAATACTATTGAAATATTTTATAAAGTGTTCTCTTACAAAAGGTAAACTTTTTTATAGCATAAACAAGGCAAACCTAACGCATCCCCCAAAAATGGAGTTGTTTTAGTTTTTTTTACGAATTTACAAAAATTACAATATTAATTGAAAGTTTATTAAAAACATTATAAAATAATTCACCAAAACCCAAAGCAAACCTAATACTAATCTGAAGCGTATGTGTTTTGTTACAAGCCATCGTATAAGTTTGTCAGTTTAGTGGTGAGTTCTTTTTAGGAATTAGCAAAATAATTTATGATCTTTTTTAGATCTTTCAATTCATGTTTTTTTAAGTTTTTAAAGATCTAAAACAATCCCATTTTTTGAGGAATGTCAGGTTTTTCAAGATTATGTTCATTTTACGAAATTATTTGGAATGGTTAACAGTATTTCAACACTTTAAAAACCCTTTTTTAATAAAAAATTTGAAGGCTGGTTGCAAATATATAAATGAACATAAATTTGTTTCTCTAATCTAAGATAAAGTTTTTGAAGTAAGGTTTGTCAAAAACTTTTAAATAACTTATACAAGTTTTTTTTATTACTGAAATATGGAATTTTCTAAGATTTAAAAATGTAAATTTATGTTTATCTTAACCGAACATTTTTAAAAATAAATATAAATCAGGATTATGTATTATCGACCAAGAAATAAGAGTCTTTTTCAACTGAAAGATTATACACATACAGTAAACATTTTTGAAATAATTTCTTGATTATTGTTACACATTAAAGTACAAATAAACAGTATACATATATTATTTTATTTATAAAATCAATAAATAATTTAAAACAGTAAACTAAAAAAATATATGCGCAATCTCATCTGACATAACAATTCATTTATGCAAATTATAAAAAATGATAAATTCAATAAAATAATTAAAAATAATAAATAATAAATAACAAATTAATAAATACGAAAGTTTAATACATCTTAAAAACATTTAAAGTTTAACATAAAAACATTTTTTCTAAGAAAATGTTTTTCTGTTTATTTTTATTCAATTCTTTTATTTTTGCCGAAAGTTTTAAAGAAATAATTTTGAGATTAAAAAGAATTTTTAATGGATGGTTGAACACGTTGTTCGAGTCGGAATTAATTTTCTTCATTTTTTCCTTCATTTCCAACGAATGACAAATTTTCAAAAAAAACTTTTTAATTTCGCCAAAATGAAAATATTAAACAAAGAATAAATTATTTAATATTTTGAAATTGAAGTCGTAGAATAGTTTAATGAAACGACTTAAATTGTTTGATTAAAATAAAATTCAGAAGAAAAACAGGCATCTAGAATCTAGAAAACGAATAAAAAATAAATATTGTCAATAAAATATTTAATTCTTTCAAACGAAAAAAGAAACAAAATCTGTGTTAATGAAAACTAAAGAATCATTTTTTTATAAAATCTAAATACATTTATTTAAAAAACTAAACAAATTTGACGATTTAAAAAAAAAAGTTTGAAACCCACCAAAACATTTAAAATGAAATAAACGAACGTTTCAGCCTGAATAACAAATTATATTATAAATTTTTCTCAATAGGACTATTTGTAGACATGAAACTTCAAGTACAGCTTCACCGGGAAATTTCGAGCCCATTTTCAACCCTATTTTCATCGTGGCCTTAAGTGAAATAATTTGTCATAAGTCCAGTCACATCTCAGCGAATTTCTATGAAGCGACGTCCGAAGCTGTGTTTGGTGGTGAAAAAATGTTTATATATTCATGCCTTTGTCGGTGTCTCTCGTTCGGCCGTTGCAACTAATCTTGGAGGACAGATTTGGAAGCCTATATTTCAAATAAATTGTTTCAATGTTTTTCTTCTCTATGACGACGATTCGTCTAGCTAAATAGTTCATATTAAAATATATAAAATATTTAATTTATCTAGGGTCAATACTCGATTACCGACAGTGTTTGCAATTGTAGTGCATTAAAGTTAGTATTAGTATGTCGGCAAATACAAACACGGTCGGTAACTTTATATCAACTTTAAAGTTGATATTTTGACAAGTGTTCTATTTTATTCCTTTTAAAGAGTAAACTTGTACTCGTAATCTTTAAAAAATAACATTTTAAAAAATGAAAAAAAACTGTTTGTGGCACGATTACCAAAAACTTGTTTTTAATATTTATCTCCATAAATAATAGATTTTTGCCACAAGTTTACAATAAAAATCTGCTAATGTATTTCATAAAAATATAAATAATTTAACATCTTTTTTGATTATCTAAAATGAAATCTCTGTGGTTTTAACTACCTTGTATTTTATTATAGACATTGCAGCTTATAACTTAAATAAACATAACACAAACAAAAACATAAATTTTAAAGCTTAAGATACTATAGAACTTTTTTTCTGGCTTAATATTTGTTTGCATTGTAAAATTAGACAATACACTTTCAATGAAGATTCTTTTTACAAACATCATACTTGTATTTTTCCATATTTTTATGTTTAATTTAAATAACTTTTTATGCTTAGATATATACTTTTTTGTAAAATCTTTTGTAACATTTTTGAAAAATTCTAAATAAAAAAAACTAGGAAAACCAAAAACTCATCAGTAATTAAAAGCTAACTATTAGGAATAATTAAAAATGTTTTTTTTTGGTAAACGCCGTTGATCAAAATATTTATTTAGTGATAATAAATCTTAAGTTGTTCTAATTTGTTATCAATAAGTATATTATTATTATATTGCCAGATCAACTGTATTTACCAGCTGTACTCTGGGTAAGATTTACTTCAAGACAGGCAAAGATTCTTAGGCGGAGAAGTAGGTTAAGCAATCAAGTTAGGTAAAGTGGCCAACATAGATAGATTAAACAACTTTTAATTTTTTGCCATAAATAAACTTTTTGTTTTGTTATAAAGACTTTCAGATATTTGTCTTTATAAGAAGTTGTAATTATGATAAGGAACTAAGTTTAGTCAAATTTGATGTGGTAAAAATAAAGAAAATATCACAATACCCAATGAAATATCTGATAGTCTTTCACCAAACTACTTACATGTCAATTTTTAACAAGATAAAATATGTTAGATCCAAATTTTTATTGTTCAAGAAAGATTTTAAAATTAATGTAATAATGTAACGATAGACGCTAGTTCGTAAATGTAGGACACCTTAGACTACCCAAAAGAGAAGGTTAGCTCAAATAAAATCCAGAGTACATAACATTTTAAGATTCATGTTAGATTAAGATGACCAGCATTGCTTTTGCCATTTCAAGCACCATCCAGTGGAATGTTGCTTGAAAGATAACCATGCCTTTGTCTCGTCTCCCACTGAGAGCGAGGCTTATTTCAGGATTCTCTTTCCTTGCAGAATGTCACAACCGCAACGCGCGCTCTGAGCCGAGCAAACGCCTCTCTTCCTCCTCCTCCTCCACTTCTCCCTCCGCCATCTCCACTTCTTGTTCTTCTTCTCCTCCTTCCCTGACTCTGTCCGATTCTGTACTTTCATCCGGCATCTCGAAGCGGGGCACAGGAAACCCTGCTGCTCCACGCGCCTCCTGCCCTCCGCATCTCCACCACTCCTCCCATCTGCAGCACCCGTACCCCTCCTCCTACGCCCCCCACTACCAATCCCCCCCTGGGGTGGGGGGGCACAGCCATGGCTTACCACACTCCTCGGCTCAGTCTCAATATGGCGGGTGCTACTTGGGGGGGCCCCACCAACACCACTTTGCTCAGCCTTCTTCTCCAATCTTCTCGCCCTACAATAGATAGTGAGTGACACGCCCCCTTTTGATCGACATACCCAGTCTGTGTTCCCGCCAATTTACCTAAAGTCCAATGACCATTTTTTATTTAGAGATTCCTTCATTTTTCTCATTTTTATTATAGAATGTTTGAGATCATTTTAAATTGTATCCAATTGTTTGTGCTTTAATTAATGTTTATAATTATTCAATGGTTGTCTTTTGTAGTTTATTTAGTAGAATAAAGAAACATTTTTATAATATTTGTGTACTATGTTTTAAAATTTTATTTAATGTCTTCATTATATTTAAATTGACTTAGTTGTGTTGTATCCAAACAGTTCAGGACTTTTCCAATGTTAAATATTACATTAATATACGTTCAACACACAAAACACACTTCATTTAGCTATACATAAAAAGTAAGAATGCACACATACTGTATGTCTACCACTTTGTGTTGCGCTGGTTTTTAATACATAAAATATAAATTAATTTAACATTTATTTTGAAAAACTTGTACTTAAACAATCTAAATAGTCAAACTGAAATTTTAAAAATATGAATTTGAAACTAACTTCTGTTTTAATAATTTCCATTTGATTAGTTAACTTTTTAAAGCTATCCCAAAACTAAACATTTAATTTTTGATAACGAAATAAATAAATTATTTGATTTGATTTCCTGAACTGATTAGATTAACCGATTCTTGTATTCATTTATTTTCTTTATTAATTCATTTTTACTTACATTTGTTTTCATTTGAATACTAAGAAATCTTTTTTAAAAGTATCAAACCAAATTTAAAAACATATTTACATAATGTTTAAAGTTAAAAAAAGGTAATTGCTCTTTTAGATTTTTTCGATAATAATAAAAATTAAAACTAATATGTAAAGTAAAAAATGAGAGCTCTTTTTTTGTTCAAAATTTGAATATTAAATTAAAAATATAACTATTTTTAATCACTTGTAAGTTAAATATGTATTATTGATTTTAATTAACGTAAATTATCGTTAGCGTAATTGTTTGAAAAATTTAAACATTTCTTCACTTTTTAACTTTTTTTCAAAAAACAAATTACGTAAATTATATTTTTTTAAGAAACCCTTTAAACTTAAAACCATTTAAAAGAACTATACCTGTGTCGTGATTTCAACCGCAATTTTTTATTCATTGAAAACCGTATCACTTTGATATGATTTTGATTCAATCAGAAAAAAAACATTTATTGAATCAACACAAAATTACGGTTTAAATGGCGCCTTCAGCTTTCATTAATTGTTAAATGAGATTTTGCAAATTTAAATCAACATTTTTTCAGAAAATTAAAAACAATTAAAAAACATTTCAATTATACTATGTCTTAGCATCAATAGTTTTTATGATGTAATCAACATATTTTTTAAGTAATTGAAAATGTATTTACCATTTAATAATTAAATAATTAAATAATTAAATAATTAAATGATTAATTAATTGAAAATGTATTTACATTTAATATTTGTAGCGTTTACATCATCAGGTTTGTTTAAATTTTATTCATAGCTCTAGGTTGACATATAAAATATTATATTTTCTTAGATTAGTCTTACTTGTTAATATTTCTTGTTTTGTTTTGCGAAAATAATTGGACGCTTATGTTTTGTGTATTTTTTGCTACGTGTAAATCATTGTATGTTTGGCTTTAACTGTAATTTTAGTTAATTTTATATGTTTTTTATCGTTAAGTGAAATTTATAGAAGTGTATTTATTTCATGTTTGTATATTTTGTTGTATAATCTTAATATAAAAATTATATTGATTAAAAATAAAATTTCTAAGAATATATATTCATTTTAATAATGTTTTTTTAATTTTTTTTACAGCTATTGATAAAAATGTTGAATTTATCCATTCAAAAAAGTTTATTTTCCAGATGGAACTCCAAGCAACAATAGAAACACAGGAAAAAATTTTTGTATGTAAATGTTAAATGGGAATAGTTAGTTTTTAATGTTTTTGATATAAGAATATTTAAAAGAACGTACAAGATTAACATTTTAAATATATA
>JARUHE010332184.1:0-10849 GCA_031471125.1 Archaeomysis grebnitzkii | reverse complement strand
TTTTCAGGTATAGGCACCACATAAGAGGTGGGAGCAAAAAATCTAAGAGATCGACCCAAAAACGGGACACCCTAATACACATACATACACACACATACCTACACATACACATACACATTCACACACACACATACATACACACATATACACATACACACATAAACACACACATATACTGTATATATACACACACACACACACACACATACATACACACAAACACACACACATACATACATACACACATATACACATATACACATAAACACACACACATACACACACACACACACACACACACATACATACATACACACATATACACATACACACATAAACACACACACACATACACACACACATACACACTCACACATCCACACACACACATACACACCAACACACACACACACACACACACACATACACACACACACACATACACACACATACACATGCCCACAAATACACACACACATACACATACACACACACCTACACATACAAACATACATACACACACAAACACACAAACACACACACACATACACATATATACATATGTCTGTATCGAAATTTCATGTTTCAATATCAAACACCACCAAATAGGAAGACAAAATATTATATCTGCACCGAGATTGTAGATTGCAGTAAATTGTTTTCAAATTACTTCTTAATTTATCACCTACTAAGATAACGTTAAAAACATTAGACGTCGTTCAAGACATTAAAAAATGTCGTAAGATATCGTTCAGAACATTAAAAAGGCGTAAGATATCGCTCAAAACATGAGAAAATGTCGTAAGATAGTGTTCAAAACATTAAAAATTATGTCGCAACATTTTTCTTAGTTTTTACAACATTTTCGAAGTTTGAACCAATTAGTGAAGTCGTTTTCATAACAAAATTATTTTGTCTTATTAAACCAGATTTTTATTCTGATTTATTTGTCGTTAAACAAAATTAAAATTTTTATACACAAATAAAAACTTTTTTTATATTTTTATAACAACATTTTAACATATTTGGTTTGTTGCTGTAATATTTTTTTTACTTTATTTATAAATGACGCAAATTATGTTATTGCTAACAATAATTGTTAATCAAATATTGAATTTAATTTAAAAAAAATGGCAATACTAACAAATAATTTGAATAACTTCAAGTAATCATACAGATAACATTTACAAAAACTGTAACTTAGCTTCTAGTAATATACACATAAAAGTTATTTATTCTTCAGAGCAATTGTAAATATCCAGTCTACGAAATAAAAGAACTGATTGCTAATAATGAATCATAAAATAATAAATATTGAAGAATAGATTAAATAAATAATGAAATATAATAATAATAATAAATATATGTTTCAGGACTGATATGTATTAGTAATGAAAATTAGTTTTAAACCAAAACTTGATTGGAAAATTAATATTTTATTTCTCTAAGGTTAGAAAAGTTATAATTATAATAATGATAATGATGATAGATATCAATAAATCGTATGCATAGTAATAATTACTAATATTATTATTGTTATTTCTAACAATAACATTATTACTGTTATCATTGTTGCTATTGATTTTTCTATTGTTATTGTTATTATCATTTGTACCATTAACCTTATCACTGTGTTATTATCGTTATTATTGTTATTCTTATTGTTAATTTTATTGTTATTCTTATTGTTATTTTTTTTGTTTTTGTTATTGTTACTGTTATTATTGATATTAATATTGTTATTATTGATATTGTTATTATTGATATTATTATTGTTATTATTATGTTATATTAACATTAAATAAATGATGAACATTAATGATAAAACTAATGAAAAAAAATTAAAAAATCCAACATCTTATTAATTAGAGTATCCGAAAATAAATCAGGATTAATCATAATTCACAAAGCCTATTAAATTTTTATTATAATTTTAATAATAATGTTTATTATAATTTTAGTAAGAATACTTATTACAATTTTAAAAATAATATTTATTATAATTTTAATAATGATATTTATTATAATTTTAATAATAATCTTTATTAGAATTTTAATAAAAGTACTTATTATAATTTTAATAATAATATTTATTATAATTTTAATAATAAACTTTATTAGAATTTTAATAAAAATTTTAATTATAGTTTTAATAATAATATTTATTATAATTTTATTAATAATATTTATTATAATTGTAATATAAATATTTATTAAAATTTTAATAACACTACTTATTATAATTTTATTAATAATATTTATTATACTTTTAATAATAATCTTTATTGGAATTGTAATAGAAATATTTATTAAAATTTTAATAATACTACTTATTATAATTTCATTAATAATAGTATTTATTATAAGTTTAATAATAATGTTTATTATAATTTTAATAACAATATTTATTATAATTTTCATAACAATCTTTATTACAATTTTAGTAATAATATTTATTATAATTTTAATAATAATATTTATTATTTTGTTCGTTGAAATTATGTTTTAAGGAGTTGTTGATACAAGTTATATCATTATTATAATTTTTGTAATTATCATTATCATTGTTATATCTTATATAATTTTCATTATTATTATAATTGTTATAATTATCAAGATCATTGTTATTACTTATATAGTTTTTTTATTATTGTAATTTTTATAATTATCATTATTATTGGTATAGCCTATATACTTTTCATTATTATAATAATTTTTATAATTATCATTATTGTTGTTATAGCTTATACAAGTTTCATTATTATTATAGTTTTTATAATTTTCATTATTATTATAACTTTATAATTATCATTATTATTGTTATAGCTTATATAACTTTCATTGTTATTATAATTTTTATAATTTTCATTATTATTATAATTTTTATAATTATCATTATTATTACTATAATTTTTATAATTTTAAACATTATTATAATTTTTATAATTTTCATCATTATCATAATTTTTATAACTATCATTATTATTATTATAACTTATATAACTTTCATTAATATTATAAATTTCATTATTATTATAATTTTCATTTTTATTATAATTTTATAATTATCATTATTATTGTTATAGCTTATATATTTTTTTCATTATTATAATTTGTATACTGTTCTTTATTATTATGATTTTTAAATTTTTTACTATTATTATAACTTATATAATTTTCACTATTATTATGATTTTGTATAATTTTCATTAATACTCTGACAACACTTGACTAACTTTTATGTCTAAGACAATCAGTATCAACATGTTCCATTGTGGCAAAGTTTTGATTGAATCACAAGAAAGTTGGTTGAATAAACAAACAAAAGTTTGATGATATCAATTTTGACTATCCTAAACATAACGGTTAGTTAAGTTAAGTTAAAGTTAGTTAAGTGTTGGTTGAATCAACAAATAGTGTGCACTGTTAACAAAAGTTTGATGATATCAATTTTGACAATCCTAAACATAAAGGTTAGTCAAGTGTTTTCAGTTTACTAAATAAAATCTGTATACAACAAAGAACATTAACATTGTTATTGATATTTATAATAATTTTCTTAATGTTAAACAAAAACAATAATAAAATATAAATAAGAAATAAAAACAAAACTCAATGTTTGTCAGTTTATTATTCTTATTTATACGAAAAACTATAAATAAATAAATAATAATCTTAAATATAAATATGAGAAGTTATAAAATAAAGAGTACAAGTATTTGTTTTTTCTCCTATCTCTTGAAATCTACAAGAATAGTAGACGAGAGTTTGTTTATTTGAAAAAATAGTTGACTTGAACTTCTTTATTTAAAAGTAGTTGACGTGGACTTATTTATTTAAATATAGTTGGCGTGTACTAATTTACTTAAAAAATAGCTGGCGTGTACTTGTTTATTTAAAAGTAGTTGACGTGAACTTATTTATTTAAAAATAGTTGACGTGAACTTATTTATTTAAAAAAATAGTTGACGTGAACTTATTTATTTGAAAGTAGTTGACATGGACTTATTTATTTAAATATAGTTGGCGTGTACTTTTTTCTTTAAAAATAGTTGACGTGGACTTATTTATATTAAATATAGTTGGCGTGTACTAATTTACTTAAAAAATAGTTGACGTTTATTTATTTATTTAAAAGTAGTTGACGTGAACTTATTTATTTAAATACAGTTGGCGTGAGTTTATTTATTTGAAAGTAGTTGACGTGAACTTATTTATTTAAATACAGTTGGCGTGAGATTATTTTTTTTAAAGTAGTTGACGTGAACTTACTTATTTGAAAGTATTTAACGTGAACTTATTTGTTTAAAAAAACAGTTGACGTCAACTTATTTTTTTGAAAGTAATTGACGTGAACTTATTTATTTGAAGTAGTTGACGTGTACTTATTTATTTAAGAAATAGTTAACGTGAACGTATTTATTTATTTAATTATCAATAAAAAGATTCTTAAACCAAAAACGAAAGTGAAGTTAATACTTTGTTCTTTTTCTATCGTTAACAATTTTTTTTAAAGCATTTATGTTAATGTTATTCACTTAAAATGTTTTCTTCACACATTTTTTAAGTAAGTTCTTTCAACGAAGCAATAGTTAGACTATTAAATGAAATGCAATAATAATAGGAGACAAAATCATTTTATTATTCTTTTCAAGTATATTAAGAGACTATACAATTAGGTACAAAATAATGTTATCAAATAAAAAATCGTATACTTTATTATGAAAATATTTATAAAATATTAAACTTAATTATAAAATGATAAAATTAATTGTAAAAAGTAATTAGTTTTTCAGTATATTGAGAGAATATAAAAGTAGTACAAAATAATGTAATTTAAGTATAAAATCTTGTTTTTAAATTAATTATAAAGTAATAAAACTAATTTTAAAAAGTGATTAACTATTAAGTATGTTTTGAGACTAAAGCATTAGTTACAAAATAATGTTATTAGTTACAAAATTTGTTAAACCTAACATAATTGCATATACATTTTCTTATAAAACGGTACATTAAATTAAAAAAATAATTATAAAGCTAATTATAAAACGTTATTAATTTTTAACTATATTAAGAGAGTATAAAACGCCATTATTTTCCATTGCTATAAATATCTCGACATTTACGATGTAAATTTCTTTTTATAACCTTAAGTTTTCTTTTAATATTTATTTAATATTTTTAAACATGTATGAAAACATTTTTTTTGTTTCATTTTATCAACACACTTATCATATATATACATTTGTATTAATTGCCTAAGAAAAAAAATCCTTACGACTGAAATATGTGAAAATAAAGTTTAAAATTAGTTTGTTTGTTATAAGCAAAACACTCATGATTGTGTTTCTTTTGTAAAGTTGACTTAATAATCTAAACTATATATTTAAAATAATTTTTAAACTTTATCTAATGAATTCACGCACACCCACGCACTTACACACGTACATACGCACGCACACGCGTATATACACGCACACTCACACGCACGCATCTACACACGTACATACGCACATAAGAACGCACACTCGCCCACACGCAAATTTACAAAGCAAAACAATCACACAAAAGAGTTGTCAGCACAAATAACAAAGCTTTATTTGCGGACATTTTGTAATAATATTTTTGGCAAAAAATCGAGTTAATAAAAAGTGAATTTTTGTTTTGTTGTAAGAGAGCGACACCTGGTGGCGTTATAATATTGCTTTCATCTTTCATGGCTGAATAGATCCTTTGAGCAAAAATATATCAAAAAACTTTTCATTCTCCTTTAATATAAATATTTTTATTGCAGGATCGACTGGCGATATTTTTCCTTTATAGTGGCATTGACTTTACAAAGTCATATAATATTATTAAGTTGTGTCCAAAAAAACAGCTTCTATAACTGTACACTGATTGTTGTTGTTGTGCTTGTTGTTGTTGAGACAGAGGTTGATTTATGGACTAAATTTTGATAAAAATAAGAACTGGTGTTACTAATTATTTTTTTATGAAGGAAATGTTTTTATTTATTTGAAGGTTTAAAGAAAAGTATATTTGAAACAAATGAAAGAGCTGGAGATTCATGGTTAACCAAGATTTTCATTTGAAGATTTTGAGAAAATGTTATTCAAAACAAATGCAAGAAAGTGTTGATTTAATTCTTTAGAGGTGAGTAGTATCTTCTATCAGAATATATATTTGAAAACAATTGTAAAACACATCCTAGTAGCATCTATCCCTAGTTAGTGGTTCATACTTGTCTATTAGCCACGATTCTATGGCTCCCTTGAAAATAGCCAAGAATTAGCCATTGGAATGCTACTAGGGACATAAATATATTAAACATTCATACAAATTTAAAAACTTTTCGAGTCTACAGACAAAGCTTCTAATGCGTATCGTTTATGACATGCTTGTTTTTCAACACAAATAGTAAAAGGTCGTATGATTATTGAATTATATTTTGTTCATTGCAGGGTTCCCAATTTCTATAAATTTAATCTTGAACATTAATTTAAAATAAATGATATAGTTCCATAAACATTAATATGGATTTAATTTAGGTTTACTTTACAATATGTGTAATGAGGGCTTAATACATACATTTATATATTTAATGTATTGATGTAAATCACGTTGGATGTTATTTAATGTAGATTTAATATAGATTTAATGTAGTTTGAATACAAAGTTAATGTAGATTTAATGTAGATTTCAAAATGTTTAATGTAGGTAAAATACAAATTTTATGCAGATTTAATATAGGCTTATGTATATTTAATATAGACTTATAAATGTAAGTTTCAAAAGATTGAATGTAGATTTAATATAGGTTTAATGTACATTTAATATAGCTTAAATATAGATTTAATATTGAGTTAAAACGATTTAGTTTAGATTTAAAAACATCAAATGTAGATTTAATATAGATTTAATAAATTATTTTAAGCAAGCAACAACCATTAAATACAAATGATAAGAGCATATGATCGTAAAGATCTATTAGCATTATGCATACGTCAAAGCACAAAAAAATTACCATCTCATGCCTGGGGATCGAACTCGGGACCTTTCATCTTGCCGGGGTGATGTGTTGACCACTACAGTAACAGATATATATAAAATATATATAAAAATATATATAAAAATATATAAAAAAATATATATAAATTTCATCAAATCTTCCTCAGTACACACTTTTCAGTGTCTATCTATATGTAGTTCATCAAAGTAAATAGTTTTAAGCATAATTCTAAAATATCTTGACTATCATATGTTCTTTATTATTTTAAAACAATTTTATTTAGATTTAAAAAGATTAAATGTAGGTTTAATGTAGATTTAAGGCAGATTTTATGTAGATTTAATATAGCTTAAATATAGATTAAATATAGATTTAATATTGATTTAAAACGATTTATTTTAGCTTTAATGTAGACTTAGTATATATTTAATATAAATTTAATATAGATTCAATATAGCTTAAATATGAATTTAATATTGGTTTAAAACGACTTAATTTAGATTTAAAAAGATTAAATGTAGATTTAATATTGATTTAAAACGATTTATTCTAGATTTAATGTAGGCTTAGTATATATTCAATATAAATTTAATATAGGTTTAATATAGCTTAAATATAGATTTAATATTGATTTAAAACTATTTAATTTAAAATTAATGTAGATATAGTATATATTTAATGTAGATGTAATGTAAATTTAATATAGCTTAAATATATATTTAACATTGATTTAAAACTATTTAATTTAGATTTAATGTAATGTAAATTTAATATAGCTTAAATATATATTTAATATTGATTTACATTGATTTAATTTAGATTTAATGTAGATTTAGTATATATTTAATATAGATTTAAAAAGATTTAATGTAGATTTAATGTAGATTTAAAACGATTTAATGTAGATAAAAAAGATTAAATATAGATTTAATATAGATATAATATAGATATAATATAGATATAATGTAGATATAATATAGATTTTATGTAGATTTAACGTAGCTTTAAAAATGTTAAATGCAGATTTAATATAGATTTAATATATATCTAAAAAGATTCAATGCAGATTTAATATAGAATTAGTATAGATTTAAAAAGATTAAACGTAGATTTAATATAGATCTAAAAAGATTAAATGTAGATTTAAAAAGATTCAATGTAGATTCAATATAGATTTAATGTAGATCTAATAAAATTAAATGTAGGTTAATATAGATTTAATGTAGAATTAAAAAGATTAAATGTAAATTCAATATAAATTTAATATAGATTTATTATAGATTTAATATAGATTTAATATAGATTTAATATAGAATTAATGTAGAATTAAAAAGATTAAATGTAGATTTAATATAGATTTAATATAGATCCAAAAAGATTCATTGTAGATTTAAAAAGATTCAATGTAGATTTAATATACTGTAGATTGACTGTAGACTTAAAAAGATTAAATGTAGATTTTATGTAGATCTAAAAAGATTTAATGTAGATTTAAAAAGATTAAATGTACATTTAATGTACATCTAAAAAGGTTTAATGTAGATTTATTATAGATTTAATATAGATTTAAAATATATTTAAGAAGATTAAATGTAGATTTAATATAGATTCAATATAGATTCAATATAGATTTAAAAAGATTTAATGTAGATTTAATGTAGATTTAATGTAGATTTGAAAAGATTAAAGGTAGATTTAATGTATATCTAAAAAGGTTTAATGTAGATATATTATAGATTTAATATGGATTTAAAAAAAATTAAATGTAGATTTAATATAGATTTAATGTAGATTTAAAAAGTTTTAATGTAAACGAACAAAAATAGAAATTATTTCAACCTAAAGAAACAAAAGATAAAATTAGGGAAAATAAGTCAATTGAAATCATTCAATTTTGATCGACTTTTTTTCTGGGATTTCCGTTGATAAAACTTTTTTCTAATTAAGAAAGTTTATTTCAAGTTTGGATTAACGAATTAACAGAAAATGTTTTGGCACACTGCTTTTCAAATATTTCTTAGGTTAATTATTAATTTATTAGTTCCTCTGTTTATTAATTAATGTTTAATGCTTTATCTTCGTAAAAATAATTGGTGTTTATTTTAGCTAAAAATTGTTCATGCGATTTTGTTTCTTGTGTATCATAGCGTTAAAACATATTTGCGTTTTAATGTTTGTATAAAAAAAGTTATGTTTTAAATCTACTGTGACTTTGTTAACCTGAGACAGAGCTGTGTTCTGGTTGCTCCTCTTTTAATGTTTTTATGGACTGAGTAATCGGAAGGACAGTTGCTGAATCTAAATGCGGAACATCGCGGAGGAAATTAAAGAGCGCTGATCTTGACTTTTCCGATGATGTAGTAATTTTGACTGCAACGTTGGAAATCTTGGTGTTCCTTTGAAACATTTAGCCAGGAAACAGAGCCCCTTGACTGGAAGTTGTGACATATTAAGCTTAAGTTAGTTTAAGGTTAGATGCATTATATCACATAGTTATGTTTAATAAGATTAAGGTTAAGTTTAGTTATATTATAAAATATTGTTTGGAATTGCCAGAGATAATGTATGAAACTAATACATTGTATTTGACTGTTGCACCATAGTTATTGTATTAAAATACCGTGTTAGGCAATGTACTGCACACATTCGCCCACTCTGTTCCGGCCTCTCAACGAATTAAGACGTGTGATTTAAGGCTCCGAGATGCCTTGTCGTGGTAGGAAAGAAAGAACTCCAGGTTGTTGGTACTTTTATCTCTTTCTATCGTATTTTCTAACCTTTACTTATTTTCTTAACCAACCTCTTCTACAACTGCCACGCTACGAAATAGTTGAAGTATTATGACTATTATGTTTCTGTAATTATAACTATGTATTACAGAATTCACACAGATTAAGACCAAAATTCAGGATTTTGTTGATGGTTTGATTGTGGACATCGAATATTTTTCAGCATTTCTAGTGTGGGACGAAAAAGTTGAGTTTGCTGACAAGTTTGATGGATAGTGATGGATGATCCATCTTAAAGATCAACAGACGTATGGGTTTGGCCTCTGCTGTGATGACGTCACTTGGCCGTAGAGTTTTTAGGTGTCGGTGTTTGTACAGAAGGACTACGACGGAGTTTTTTGGTATTCTCATCTTTCCGTAATTACTGTACTCGTATGGTAGTGAGACTTGGATGATCGGGGCACTGAAGGGCGTCGTGTGAGCTCCATTTGTACACAGGTATAAATGTTGGGTACCATTGGGTTAACTTAATTTCTAACAATATCGTGCTATGTATGGCCATGTGAGTAAGTTCCCGGATGTGGATCCAGTGAAGTGGGTTCTATAGTCTGATGTACACGCTTTTTGGAGGCGGGACATGAGGGACCTCGCATGTCCTGGTAGCAGAGGATGTTTGGTCACTGTGAGGACGTAAGTTAGCGTGAAAATTCAGTTATATATTTTTTTATTACTTATATTTGGTCTCAGTGGAACAGGCTATGGGTGCAAGTTCAGCACATTCACCGCCGAGTTTTTCCAACAGCATCTGGTGTTCTCAGGCGGTCACCCAACCAAGTACTAAACAGACTCAACGTTGCTTAACCTCGCTGAACAGACGTGTTTCAACGTAGCTATGGCTGTTGACAATATTAGGTTATGAACATACAAAATGTAAACTATTATAAAGATCGAATGTCTCCAAATTTCACTGCTACACACATTTGTTTTCATTGACTTAAGATTGTGCTACAATTTTATATTAAAAATGTATAATTATATATAGAAACACACACACAAACACACACACACAAACACACACACACACGCACACACACACACACACACACACACA
>JARUHE010332173.1:0-10849 GCA_031471125.1 Archaeomysis grebnitzkii | reverse complement strand
ATATAAATGTAGATAAGCCTGTATATTATATTATTATATACCTATAATTCTCCATAACAAATTATATTTTTATATATTTATAATTCTCTATACTGTATTATAATATTTTAATATTATTTCACTAATATAATAGTAAGATTAAATTAATTCATATATTAAAGAATTATTTCCATTAAAATTAATTGCATTCGTACACACACTCAAACATCAAAGGGGTGAACATAATCTAAAATTGTTAGAAAAAATCTTCAAAAAAATGTCTGTCAGTAGTTTTTTTGTTTGTCTCGACTTTCGTATTATGAACAATTAATTGAAGAAATTAATTAATTATTGAACAGGTCGAAAATATTTTCTATCTGATCGTAATGATTAATTAATTCATAATCAAGACACAACAATTAAAATACTTGACTTTGATGTATATTTAATTGACGTCTCCAGTATATAATTATGTCAACAACTGTGCTTCATTTTTTTATTGATTTTCTTTTTATTTTTATTTTACTTTCTTTTCTTTTTTTTATTGTTTTATCTTTATTTTTATTTTTATTTGTTTACACTTTTTTTTTTTTATTCTTTCTTTTGTTGTTTGTGTTTTCTTTTCACTTTTTTTATTCTTTTTTGTATTTTTGTTTTTCTTTATTTTAACTATTGTCTTTTCGTTCTTAATTTTTATTGTTTTGTTTTTATTTTTGTTTTCTCTTTTTTCGTGTTTGTATTTTTATTTTCTTTCATTAGAAATATGTAAGTGTCAAGGCGGTGCCAACTGAGTAACGTCTTAAACTAAAAAAAGCACAAGTGATAGTTTTTTTGTTACCTTAACATGTTGTGTGCTATGTTAAATATATTAAGTTTTTTAAGCTTTAAAACTTGTGCTTAATTTGAGCTTTTAATAATCAAGTAGCACCTGGCATCTTGACAGTGGATTCTTTATCCATTTATTGCTCATTTTAATGTTTCAATAAGGACTAAACACATTCAAGTTAACATTGAAAACCACCCTAAGTGAATGAGACTTATTTTGTCGCTATGGGCAGCAAAGGGTTAACTATTTCTAATTAGGTAATATTATTTTTTGAGGGTGTAGAGTATTTTTGTACTGTTCTCTCTTACTATTCAACCTATAAAGTGTGTAGGGTATTATTCTGTGCTCTTTTTTCTCACTATTCAATCCCTACGGTGTGTAGGGTATTTTCACTATCCAACCTATACAATGTGTAGGGTATTTTTGTGCTGTACTCTTTCACTATTCAACCCATAGAATGTGTAGGGTGTTTCATCTACTCGAGTGTGCAGGGTGTCGTGCATGGTCGTGTATGGTCGTGCACGATCTTCCGCGATGTCGGAACACAATTTTTGAAAGGTACCCTGGCAGCATTTCAATGACTAAGTCTTGGCTATTTTCCAAGGGAGCCATAGAATAGCCACTAAATCGTGGCTAATAGCCAAGGATGAGCTACTAATTAGGGATAGATGCTACTAGGGGTAGGGTGCCTACGTGTCAATAGTATCCATACGTTTGTTATTGTTTCAATGTTCTTCTGAATGTGTTTCATGTTCCCCCTTGTGTTTATAAAGCTATTTATTCGATTTCATGTGTATATATATCACAATGATCTTAAAGGTCATGTGAGTTTTAAATCTTGTTCTGACTTTTGTTTATAACGCTGTAATCACAAAAAATATGAAACGTTTTATATACATATATATATAATGGAAATACGAGCATTCGTACACAACAAACTTAAGATAAAAGTTTTAAAGTCTAAACTTGTTTTTACCCGAGGCACGAATTTTGCCTCTAGGATCAAGTTATTCATTAACAAAACATTAATTAAAGACAAATAGATAAATAATTAAATGGTAAACAAATAAAAGATGTTTTCAATTGCATAATGAACTTCAACAAATAATTTTCAAACATTATTTTATCAAGGAAGTTGACGGTTTTGTTTGTTTTTATTTAATTTAAAACACGAATTTTTGAGATAGACAGTTTTTAATGAAAAATTATACTACTAATAATAAAATAAATAATAATAAAAATTATCAAAATTTAACTTTAATAATTTTTTGATATTAAAAAAACATATACACACGAGATATACAAAGTAAACTTGTGTTAACCATTTTAATGAGTACTGTACATCAAACTCGCTATGTTGATCTCTATAAAAATATAGAGTTAATTCACCATCGGTGGCAAAAGTATCGGACATTTTTTAAATAGAAACATAAGAATAATAAAGTTATAAATTTATGTTTTTGTTGTACATTTCAAATTTTGGAAATATACCATTAATTTCCACAGTATGGAATTTACAATAAAAATAATAATTAAAAACTTAATCATTTTCATCTTATGGAAAACTATGCAGCATAAATTATATATAACTGTTCAATAATTGTATATATATACAATATACAAAGGTAGGGTCTTCTTGAGCTGAATTGACATATGTATTTATCACTACACAATACCGGTTCAATTGAAATCTTAGCATACAAATACTTAATATTTCCTTTCAATAAAACTGGATTCTATTGACCTACATTAATCTGAACTGTCAATTAGGAGGATTAGAATTGGTGATTATCGTTTAATTAATCTTACCGTTGAATGAGAGGCAAACAAGTTTCTTTCGTTAATTTGAAGGTAATTGCTGATAATGCCATCGTTAATAAAATCAGGTTTAGTTCTGGATTGATTGGTAACAACAAATAATATTTAACTTATAAACATTTGCCTGGAAGTGCAAAACAAAATATCAGAGATAATCATTGAACGATTTTTTTTAAATTGTCTTTCTTTTACAAACGCCCGAGCATTTTTTAGAAATACTCTACTCAGAATTATACTAATTCTAATTTGTATACTTGATTTACTTGAAATGTTTACAAAAAATATTTGTACTTAATATATTAATTGTAGCTTCCATTTAGAATTAATATTTTAATTCAATAATCATGTACACTGAAAAGCTGCACATTTACTTAACGTCCACGATACATAACTATAGTAGACGTAAAACAAAAACTTGAGAAATAAATAGAACTTAAATTGTTTTTGTTTAGAAAAACCAACAAAACAAAATATGAAATGTGTCAACACATAATTTTCCAGTACATTAATTCGAAATTAATTTAATTTTGCCTATAATAAATTTAAGGCCTCAGTTTTTAAATTTTTTGTCCTAATTCTTCCTTGGTCGAGATTTACATTTTATTATAAATATGAATACGAATAAAAAATTTACAGAACATATTTTAGTTGTTGGTAAATTTTTACATTGATTTATTCTATAAAGTCTTTATATTCCCACATTATAACCACTGATTAAATTAATGGGTGGCGTGAACTGTAGTTAAATAGTAATTAGTGTATGAAGACACCACCAGAGGCCCTTATCGTTTTACTGCCGGGAATGTAACTTTCTTCATTTATTTAATTATACTCAAATGATTTCCTGTGTGGTTATTGTTTGTTCCAACAGGCTTAATGAAAAGTAAAAATCATTTGGAATAATGTTTTCATTGATGAGGGTTAATCAGCTGGACGGTTAAGGGCAGTAGTCTAAGCTGCCCTTCATTTCAATCCCTCCAAAGTCATAAACTAGTGTTCACCAGAGTAATTTATCATTGCTTTTGTTAATGTTGTTTATAACTTATGTAAGAAATGTTACGATTTGATAACAATAACGTTTTGAGTTTTTAAAATTTAAAATTAATTTACCAAACACAATCTACACATTTAAATATATCACAATCACGTTTGATTTATAATCCGTATGGGAGGAACTTGGGGATATAATGGAACGTTCGGCTGTTAATATACTTGTTTACAACTTTCGCTTGAAGGAACACGCAAACATGTTCTTTTTAAAATGTTCTATTGTCCAATTTCTATAACTTAATTTCATGAAAACATATTTCAATGGTTTATGTAAATAAATAAAATCAATAACAACAAAAAATGGATTGTTTTTCACTCAAGAATGACATAGTTATCTATTGAACTTACGACCAAAACATATATTAAATGTTAACTTATTTTAAGCACAACAAATAAGTGATTGTTGATGTTCGATAAATATGTATTAGCTTAAGAGATGATTAATTATTTACAATATTATTCTACTTAATTCATTATTCTTTTACATGCAATAAATGTTTAAAGCAATATCTAATATATTTGATTTGGTTCTAAAAAAATAGGACAAATCAAGATGGCGGAACTTGCTTCACTTTGAAATGAAGTAGAGCTCTTCCATTCGTTGAATAGTGAGAAAGAAAAATAAAAACAATACCTTACACCTCCAAAAAATAAAATTGCCTAATTAAGAAATAGTTAATCCTTTGCTTCCTACAGTGACAAAATAAATCCCATTCATTAAGAGTGGTTGTCAATGTTAACTGAATGTGTTTAGTCCTTATTGAAACATTAAATGTGCAATAAATGGATATGTAGTCCGTTGTATAGAGTCATTCTATAGTAAGTACAATAATAACAAACTAAGCTAAAGTATCGATCTGCGGGCAGTCATGAGAAGGTATCGAACTCTAGACAGTCGAGCAGATAAATGATAATTTAGTTTAGTATACAAACAAACGTTGTGCGAAGTAGCCCAAAATCTTTGTTATGCATGCGCATATTACTGTTCTGTTTGCATAACAGTATTTTAAAGTAGTTCAAGATGTATAAGAATAGACACAAATAAAGTCGAATGAAAATGGTGAATTCAAACTAGAAGTATTTGCAATGAATAAAACAATCTGAAAAATAAACTTAAATAAACTTATCTAACGTTTTGAAGTGACACCATTATACAAAAGGGTAATTCTGAAAGCATTTTTTTATTCATTTTAAGTTTTATCTTGGAATTCCTAATGTTTCTTTTGATGTCGCCATCAAAGTAAACAAATAACATTAAGAATTAATGCTGGGCGTTATTTTATACTTTTAAAAAACAATTGTTTAATATTTATAAGTGTAAAAGCATGTCGCAGTTCTGTATCATACTTTTGTGATGCAGGCTATGCTATACTTCTTGCAAATTTGTATGATTTATTCTCTAATTAGCATATAGGCTCTGGAGATCGATACTTTACTTACATTTTGTATATATCTTAAAATGCATATTATCTGTAAGCTAAATAAACAGATAATTTATATTATGGATTATCTAACTTTATAACTGTAGAGTAATTCTTGTTTTAAGATCTGGAATAGAATAAAGTTTGAATAAAAAAGGCGTATCAAACCATATTATTTCGTCGAAATAGACACTAAAGTAACACATATTTCATAGCAAACGGAGCGACAGTAGCACAAGTAAGGTAATCCACATTCAAATGACATAGAGCTTACCTCACATGTGCTATTGTTAATCGAAATGTTCTTAACAAACCCCACGTGAAACATTTTGTTAAACTTTGAAATACTTTCCATTTCAGAATGCTACGTTGTTGGCCTGGACGTAGGCACATACTACTACAAGAGCAAGGGCGAAGATCAAGTATGTGCTTTATACATTGCAAGTCCTCCAGATGAGCTCGTTGAAGTGACGTTCGACTACGTGAATGTGGATTGCAACACGGGAGGCATCGTCAATGTGAGTGACTCGGTTTTTGAAACATGATTAAGGTCACTTCCGTCATCTCTTTCACCAACTTCTTCTGTATTCACCTTTTTGCCACGCATGCCGGCATTTACCAAGTCATTTTGAAAAAAAAACAAAAGATTGCACCAATACCTGCAAACCGAATTTGTAAAAACATTGTAAGTCCTTAAAGAAGTGTAGCGAACGCTTTAATATAGTCAGGTCAACGTTTTATTTTTGGTTTTGAATGAATGTTTACATATAATGAAACGAAGAACTGCAAATTTTCAGCAACTTTTAATAAGGAATAAATTCCTACGAAATTATATTTTATTTAAATAATAACTATTTCTTAGAGATATAAATATTTATTATTTTTTTTAGTTTTCACAGAATGTTTCCTTAGAACAAAATAATGAACTATTTTTCATCAACCGTTTCTACTAAAGACTTATTTGTTTCCTCTAATTAAATCATAAATAACTAAAAAAAATTAAAAAAATGTATAACATGGATGCAAAATGTGTTACATACAGCAATAACTTTAAACAAAACTAAAAAAAATGGAAATAGCAAACATCAAGAAAAATATTTTCATTAACGCTTCACAACTCACAGATGCTAACTAAGTAGTGAATGTGAATGAGGAGATTCATAAACTAATGAACAGTTCATCAGTTTCATATCACTGGAAACACCGCTTCGCGTCTGATTTCAAATAAGGCAACATCAAGTCATTTATATTTACATTTACATTTACATTTAGTCATTAGGTTTCCCTAGTCCTATTCCATACATTATCCAATCTTTTTTTGACAGTTTCTACACTTCCTACCTCTAATAAATTTGTGAATTTGCTTAGGAAAACCAGATAGTGTAAGGATGTTGGGTGGTGAAAGTGCCTCCCTATAATCTGCTCCATTGTGATATAATTCAAATACTGAAAATCTTAACAGTTCACGGTTAGTATTCAATCACACCAAACAAAGTCAATAAGACAAATTTGTTTTCATCTGTTGAAACAATTTTTCAAAAACATGTTGGGCGAACAAAACAGCAAATTAACAAAGGAACTTCTTGTATTATTCATTTATGTATTAAAGTTATGTGTGAAATATATAAAATACAGGCGAGGCAGTTTTATCGCACTTAGATTAACGAAAAACACTTGATCAAACGAACTTCGGATTAACGAAACTAAACATTTTGTTTATTGAAGCAAGTACTCTTGTATATCTTTTATTTGCCCTAACACTTGCACCACACTTTGGCAAAGCGGTATGGTAGGCAATCCTTCAATCATGTTAACGTTAAAGCTTTGCCTTAACGATACTATAACGTATAACTCTTGTACCTGAATTCACAGTAGTTTGAAGTAAATTGTATATCACTCTATAAAATAGAAAAACATTTTTGATTTACTCCTAAAACTTGAAAACATTTTTATATTAGTGTGGTTTTTGTTTCCTCATTCATGTCTTCCAACCAATGTTCTTTTGTGAAAAAATATTATCGCTGTAAAAAGAAAAGTATCTTCAACTAAAAGATTATGCAAGTGTACAGTTTTAAAATTATTTTTTCGTTACTGTAATTGAAAATATTAAAAGATAGATAAACAATACATATTTATGTTTACTTAAAAATCTGTTGAAAAACATGTACATAAATCTTTAAACGTATATTAGACGACGAATAAGAAATATGAGTTCCACTCAACTAAAAACCACGCAAATATATTTATAAATTATTTTTTAGTTATTATGTTGTTATATTATTATTTTGTTTGTGTTATTATGTTATTATGTTTTTATGTTATTATGCTGTCATGTCATTATGCAATTATGTTATTACTGTAAGTTATATTGGTAATTATTGTAAAATAAAGTAAAATATAGAAGACAAATACGTATGTTTCTGTTTTATTTATGAAAATTATTGAGTAATATAAACTTATATAATTGTAAGTTTAAAATGCCTTTATTTTGTGTGGGACAGTACTCATGTGGCTTTACCTTTTGGGGTGAATTCATGTCATGTTATCCACTATTCTGTCGAACCATAGATCTTATTTTTTATTCGATAACATGGTATACACAATTGCCTTGAAAGTGCTATATAAATAATGTTTTAATATATTATTTTGAAATATTATACAACTCATATCTGTGTTGTTTATTTTGAGATACATTTATTAATAATCTATTCGAATCTAGAAATTGTTTTTCTACATAGATATAGATTTCAATATTATCTAAACTTATTTCGTTAAGGCTAAATGAATATTTAATACGATCATGTTGAATATTTAGGACATCAAAGTGGTTTGTTTATTTACTTAATTTAAAAAGTGGGAGGTGTTATATAACAAAATTTATTTATATTAAGTATATGTATTAATTGGAACAGAAACCCCAATAATGTAAATTTTTAATACTATACCACTAAAACTACTATAGCAAAAATGATCATAAAATATGAATAACGAAACATAGACCGATAGGAAGTCGTGGTGTAGCAAACATGAAAGCATGAATGGAGGAAATAAATGCTATTTAAACTTCTTCCAACAAACTAACAGCTTTATTTCTTGCTTGTAGATAGAAAATAAGAATACATGGTATGATGCACATGCTATTATATATATATAATTTACACCAAATTATATAAAGATAGTTATGAAATCGGTTTATCATTAGGCTGATAAATATATATAACACAATTTATTCATGTTTTAGCTAGGCTAACAAAGTTCATTAAAATATGCATACGATATAAGCCTAGCTTCAGTGGTCGATACTATTAAAAACCAAATATATATTAATTCATACAGTGAAATATTAATTATTTTAATTTAATTAAACAAATTATACTCAATGTATGTTTATACAATCTATTTTATATATATTCATATGATTCTATAAAAAAATTACTTTGTTACTTGAATTCCTGAAATATTATCAGATAAATAAAATGTCAAATATGTACGTTAAGTATTAATGTAACTGAATGACTCGTTTTCAATAGGCGTATTAACGTGATAAACTCTAGGGGACAGAATATCCATATTTCAATTATAATAGTAACGAATAACGCATTCAGCCTATCAGTGAAAAGAAAGATTAAGATAAGATTTTCGCGAACGCGTTTCATTCAAACCTGGAAATAATAATAATGAAATACGGTACATGGTGTTGAAAAAATAAAACACATTGTTCCTATTAAAATAAACTTGAGCAAATTTATATTGTAAATAAAAAAAGACAAATGTACTTAATACAATCTTAAAATGAAATTTAATTGTATAATATTTTTTGAGTTCAAAAACACTTATTTAGACTACTGATCTTTATATTAATGGATTCTCCAAAAATGTCGGATATTGCTCATCCATTAACATATAGATCAGTCTTAAAACACATTTGGAGCTCTGAGATTGTTCAGAAATGCATGACAACCGAAATTATAATAAGTATGCATCATTTAAAACATTAATAGATACTATCTCGTGATGTTTAGATTTTCCAGTAACTAAATAATGTAAAGACACATATAACATATGTTTACTAAAACATTTATCAACATTTTAAAGTTTTGCGTTTCAAAATGATGCAGTGCAAAGGAAATCAAGAAAAGCCATAACATAGCACAAAACATTATTACATGGCATGATTAAAACAAAGCTATTAATATGTTTTTGTATAAAAATAAATACACGTTGAAAACCCGCGACTAGCTTTACATTATGTGCGCCATTTTTTGCAAATTAATTATTATAGGAATTTACAGCAACGAAGAGATCTACAATTTTACATTAACTATCTTACACCTAATAATATAATTCTTACCATAATTATATTATTACTAATATTATTATTATAATTATTATTATTATTGTTAATATTATTATTATTATTATTATTATTACTATTATTATTATTATTATTATTATTACTATTATTATCAATATTATAAAAACTTACAAAAAAAGATCGAACGGATCTTACACTATTTTACACCTAATAATTATTACCATAAGGAGTAAGTTATATTGATGTTAGGGTTAAAAAGAAATTTAATTAAATTCTAATTACACTTGGAGGTTAATGTATTTGAATGGTGAATTACTTTTGTGTAATGCAAGAGATCAACTTCTTTTTTATGTGATTAAATTCTTCTTTATTAAATCATACAATTTGATTTAATCTATATTACAAATACTATTATGTTTTGTGTTAATAACATAGATAAACTGATGATAAATAAACAACAATAATATCTTTAAATATGTACAATTTATTTTTTAAATAGACACTATTCTTAGTAATATATCATTAATCTAGAATACTTTACCCAGTCAGAATCTATATTTGATATGTATTTTCAGTGTCTTCATTATCGCAACAAAAGACAATTTTATCATTGATAACTATCCTCATTTGTTTAATTTATTTTTATACATAGATGTGAATTTCTACAAAAAAATCGCTCAGAAATCATTCTTTTAATTGGATATTGTATATATTTATGTATAGTCAACTATAACCCTATGGTAACCATATGCATATACAATGCAACTATAAAACATATAACTATACATGCAGAGTCGATAATTTTCTGTGGTTAAGATCAGTTGACGGTGTAATAATTATTTTTTCTTTCAAACTGTAAATTTGATTATTTTATAGCTAAAACAATTTAAAAAATAATTGAAAGACGATAATGTGTAAATTTTTAGTAAGAAATTAAAACATTAAACAAATAAAAATCTTGCTCCAATATTAGTTTCAATATATAATAGTTAATAAAATAAAAAAATACAACAAAAAGACTTTGTTAAAAGTTATAAATCAAAGTTTTGAAAAGTTCTTAAAAGATTTTTGCAAAGTTTTCTTTTGAATACTTTGAATTTTGGGTAAAACCATCGCAAAATATTTTGTTGTTGTAATAATTCAACTTTATTTTTGTTATAAATAACTTTGATTTTTAATAAGATTATTTATTTCGACTTACTTTTTCTTTCAAGATTTCTTGATTTAGTCATTAATTTATAACAACATTTCATATTTTATTTAAGTTTGAAAAGTAAACTTTTATAAGACACTAAGACACACACACACACACAAACACACATACACACACATTCACACGCGTACACACACCCAAACACACAGGCGAGCGCTCACACGCTCAAATGCGCACACGCGTACACACACACACACACACACACACACAACACACACATACACACA
>JARUHE010332162.1:0-10849 GCA_031471125.1 Archaeomysis grebnitzkii | reverse complement strand
ACTTTTGTTTATGGAAGTTCTCTGTAACTCTTAAAATAAAGTTGTTTTAACACTAATTGATTTCAGGTGCAGACGACTGAAAAATAAAACCTATATAGAGCTTTTTCCTAAAGGAATGCTCGATAAAAATCAAACACCTAGATGATGCCCATTCAAAACAATTAAATTATGTGAAGAATATAGCAAAGCAAAAACCCTGTTTAGATTACAATTAAATAATTTAATAAGTTCACAAAATTGAACATCAAGCAAAAGTTAGATACCAGTTGTATTAATTAAAGTTCACCAATTTATATTTATTAGCATTTGGTTTTCAACCAACATCAATCTGAATTCCAGCATCGTTGCCATGTGTAATTTTCTTCTTGTGTTTTTGATAGCTTACACCATAACTTATCATAGATATGACAAGAACAGTACAGTTAGCAGCACCTCTGGAATTCAGATCGATGTATATCAATCTAGATTGAACAGAAAACGCAACCAATGATGTATTTGAGCACACAATAGGTACATAGGATATTTCCCAATGGTGAAACATTACCTATAAAAAGATAAATTTGTAAGTTTGAAAGTATTCAATTTAGTGCTCACTCTCTATATATATAGATATATATATATAGAGAGAGAGCAAGAGAGACAGAGAGAGGAGGGTTAGGTAAAGAAAAATGGCATTGAGGAGGAACTAATAAAACAATGAAACCATTTTTATTTAAACAAAATTTGCATACAAAACATAAGTAAAATAAATTTAAGAAAACTTACATTAGTTGAACAATTACTACAGTCTATTGAAGTAAAATCTACGGATTCACTGGAGGGTAATACTGTCTTGAGCCAGAATGGGAGTAGGACTGAGGAGGATAACTAGAGGGAGGATGACCTCCATGCTGAGGAGGATAAGACCCGCTGCTTCCTGCACTACCCGACGAAGGTACTGGATAATAAGACGAGCTGCTGCTCGAACTGTGTGGCTGTGGCTGTGAAGGATAATGTGATGGAGGTGGCTGACTGGTGGATGGGGGAGGATAATGTGTTGGTGGGTTTGGTGGTGGTCGGTAAGAAGACATTGGCTGGGGACTGGAGTATTGGCTGCCCGGTGCCGACTGGGAGGTGTAATGTGATGTCGAAGTCTGGGCAGGCAGTGGTGGAGGAGGAGGCCCACTTGATGCACTTGGGGGAGGATAATGGGTGGGTGGTGGTTGATATCCAGGGAGCGGTGGGACAGTTGAGGGCGGTGCTTGTTGATTGGCAGATGGAGGATATGAATACGAATATCGTGGAGGTGGAACGGCTGTTGGAACTGCAGCGGTGGATGATGGAATGGGAAAATTAGGCGGATAGGTGGAATAATTATAAGGATATTGATATGTTGCTTGCGATGCTTGGGGTTGTGGAGTTTCAGTCACGGTTTTCACAGGAGACTCTTTAACTTCTTCTTTCTTCACCTTTTTGGCAGAAGGTGTAGAAGTAGAATGAGTAGTGGATTTTAAAGGAGTGCTGCTTTTATGGCTTGCTCCAGCTGTCACAGTAGGAGTGGATTTTTTAGCAGGGGATTCAGTTTTAACTGCAGATTCTTTTGTTGAAGCAGAACTAGATGCAGCTTCTGACATGTTGGAAGAATACAAGTCTAAAACTTGATGACAAATATCTATAAAAAAATATATTTTGAAAATCATGTGATCAAAGATTGTTATTCAAGTAACAAGTCAAATTATCAATGATTGTTTACAAATTCCATTGTTTTTTTTAACTAGGGTAAGTATACCATTACTAGACTAAAAAAGATGTTTTTTAAAAACATTTTATGATGTAGAGATGTATGTAAAATGCTTACATTTCAACTTTCACAATTTTTATAAATGTTTTGTTATGTAAAACAGAGTGACAAAGTTACAATTTTTTAAGTTCAATGTCCCTCATAATCGGAATTTCTAGAGTAAGTCTTTAACGAACATATTTGAAAAAATAATTAACAAAATAAATACCTCTTTTAAAACCTATATCTAGTAATTTAGTTATATGCATATATATAAACTTGCGATCAAACAAAGTTATACCCAAAATTCTATGGGCATGTTTTGCCTGTATACAGCCCTTAAACTCCATTAAAAAAATACCCAAAATTATTAGTGAAATGTTTGACATTTAGAGAATGTGAACACAAAATATTTAACACAATCTTGAACAACTCGTTTTTTATTGTACTCTCAAAACACCGGTAAATATCATGAAAACCAATTAAGAAATGCAGTCTGGTGAATTGTGGCATTAACATTATAAATGTATAAATTTGTCAATCTTTTTTCATAATAAAACATTTACAAATTGATGTGCAAGTCATTTATATATATTATATATTTAATTTATTCATCTTGTCATAATGTGATGTTATAATTAATTTAAAAAAAGTATCTTTTCAGTCCGGTAATGATATCCTTACCCTGCATATTAGCAGCAATTTTCGAGATAACAAGAAACGGAAATCTCCAACATAAGCTGCTATTCATGGATCCCAATTATTTATTATCCTTTCATATGAATATGTAGCATCCACCTACTTGTTTTATCTTCAATTTTAAAACACTGATTTATCATATCCACTAATCTGTAGCTGTTTGTACAGCTGGGAATTCATTTTCATTGTGACCTATCAAGCTTTATGTTTAGCATTGTACAGGGATCAAGGCTGAAGATATTTGACTTTTATAGAAAAACTCGAATAAATATTTATTAAATATATTACATAGATAATTCATGAAATGACCAATAATGGAAAAATAGAAGGAAGTCTTACATTATTACCAGGGTGGCATACCAAATTGATATTTAATTTAAGACAGAATTAAATTAATATTTCTTTGTTAAACTGTATTTATTCCATAAATTTCCTTAATTGCAAAATAATGTTTTGTCCTGAATTAAATACAATGAGCAAGAAGACAAAGATAATTTAATTTTGGACAGAAGTTATTGTTTTATAGTTGAATAAATTTATGTTCAATGAAAAAACTTGTATAATGAAAACATAGAAAAAAAAACGAAATTTATACAAACATTTATCATGTTGTGAAATCAGCCATCCTCACATCAACAATTAGTAGCACTTTATAGAAGCTGGAAATTTAGTCGCAGCTTAAAAAAGAAGAACAGAAAACGTACCTTCAAGAAGTTCCATCGAAATTCCTTCAACATACAGCTCCCACCATTGCGATTGGTTTGCCGTTTTGCCGGCCCAGTCGGTAACTACGAACTTGCTCAGCTTGCCAGCAAGATACATCAGTGCAATAGCTATGATCTCTGGTTCCCATTGCAGACATAAAGTTGTGCATAAACTTTGCAAAAGATAAAATGTTTTTGTTAACCACAAAAATATCTTTATTTATTTTAAACAAATATTTACCACAACTATATAAAAAATATCAAATCTTACCTGTCATTGACAAATGTCCAGGCCATTTGCACCATGCTGTGAAGCTTCTTTTTATCTCCTAGAAAAACATACTTTCTTAGAAATTAATTGTTACAAAAATTTTAAAATAAGTAAATATAATTCAATATGCATTTGGCTAATACTGAAACACACATCAATTTAAAGTGTAAAGAATTATATGGAAAAATTTCAATCCAGGATTACCTTTAAGACATTTGGCATATTTTAACAAATGCGAATATGGATGTTCGACAATGAAATCAAACTTGATTGTTTGCAACAAAATTCGTTCCAAAGTCATCACCTCTTCCCTTGGATCAACTCCAAACTCTGTCCAAGTTGTATCGCTCATCAAACCTTTGGCTGTCTTCATGATGTCACGACATTTTTTTGGCGTTTCCTCCACTTTTCCGGCCAAAAATAAACAACAGCATGCTGTCACCTGATCAAATGGAACATTCAGATTATGTTATCTGAGCAAAAAATTCTTTCATTTTACATAAAACATCAAATATTATGACACTAATTCTACAAAAGGATTAAACAAATGTTCAGTAATAATTTCTAAATAAATGAATAAACATTGACTCAATTATGAGGTGTTTATGATTCTATTTCTAGTCAATTCTTTCAATTCTCAATGTGGCTTCTCTTTTAATTAGTGCAAACAACCAGCACTTTTTTCTAGAAAGATTTTTAGTGTTGTCAGTCTTTTAATATTCAATTAATACATATCCTTCTTTGTAATGGTATTCCTATTCTTTGTTCTGTATAAAATAAAAACTTTGAAGGAATATTTCTCTACAAAACAAGTGAAAACATTTTAAAAGCAATTGGGGGAAATATTTGAAATCTGTGAGCCATATAAATGAAGTAAAAAGAATTTACACACATGTCTGGGAAATTGTTGGAATGTATGAACCATATAGAACCTATGGAAATAAACAATTCCTGTGGCCATAGTTTCGTATCTCAAACCCATTTTATTTCCCACTTGTAGGATGAACCTGGCACCTTCTCTCCGGAACTGTGTCTCTTGCTCATACGTCATTCCGTCATCTATGCTGACAGTGTGCCGCAACTCCCGCTTCTCGAAGTACCAACAAGGCATTGTCCTGTATAAATAAAATCTATTAAACTTTATTCTAAATAAAGTTTTATGGATATTTTCCTCAAAATAAAATTTAAATAAACAAATACTACTTGAAACATTTCTTTAGACTTTATTATTATTATTATGATAAATAAGCTAAAAAATATAAATCTATTAAAACTAAAATATCACAAATTTAATAAAAATGAATTGAAAGTTTAGATTCTTTTTATGATACTTTACTTTGTTTACAGAACATTATTAAAAATATTTCCATTTTATGAAAAATTCATTGCAATGCAGTACAAGAATATGAAAATTTGAACTACTTTTTTATCTATCAATTTTCTTGGGTTTTCTTAAATTTTTGTACACAAATAATAACAGACACAAACATGTTTATTAATTTTATAAAAACAAAACAACATTTAACCCTCTACCGCTGTACGTCACTCACAGGGAACATCTACTGCCATATGCCACCCACGGGGAACAAAACAACTAACTCAATTTATAGTTAAACAATGGTAATGTGAAAAATAATTCTGGCGGTAGAGTGTTAAGTTGAGCATGCAAATGAATTAGTAAAGTGACAAACCACACTAGAGTTGCAACCCCACAATTTATGCTTAGCTATCATTCACTCAACAAAAGCCCTTGAAACAAATACTTCTTTGTGCATTGGTCATTTTTTACACTTTGCTAAATGTGGACTGAAAACAGGCAACAAGGAAAATACTTCGGCGGACTTGAAAGAACAAAATTTTTATGAGAAATCAGAGCTGGTTTAAGGTGGAAGAATTTAAGATGTAAAAGAATATACTACATTGATCTAAATTATGAATTATTTTTGTTATCCTTAAATACAAACTACAAATATATTTCAAATTTTAACAATACTTTTTGTGAACTAAATAATTATCATTATATGAATTGAAAACATTCAATTTTGTAAAATCCTTAATAAATTTAACAAACTTTAGAACAAGGTTTGTTATCATTACAAACAAATTTGATTGAAAAATTGTTAAAACATTTTACTAAATTAATATTGAAGAATCTCTTTTATATTCACAAGTTAACCTAAACATCACAAATTTTTACTATTTATATACAAGATGGTGTTGTAACTATATACAAAATTATAATTAAGTAAAACTTCAAATACAAAGATTCTAACCAATTATTAAAAATAGAAGCATTACAGTTCTAAAATAATTATTCACACACAAACATTTTTACAAATACAAAACAAGAGTATACGAAAATTTGAACATATTTTTTTCATAAAGTGAATTTAACATTTGAAACAACAGAGATTCTTTCCACACTTACATGACTGAAATAACAAGGTGATTCATCTTCCTTTAAATTTCAAAGCAGTGATGATTATCGAATTTACACACTTTTAAATCTCTCCTATAGCAAGTCATAACAAAAAACATGCTTAAGTGAATAAACTTGTGCATTTTTTTAATACAATTCTATTTTATAATTTTTTCAAATGCTATATGTGCTGATGGAACATAATCTAGAGAAGTATATTGATACCTCTCTTCCATTGTTTCAAATAAAATATTCTTTAAACTTCCATATAAAAATGGAGTTCATAAAACTTTAAATTTTTTATTATTTAAAAAAATATACATGTTTGAGACTAAAGGCCCTCAACACATTCCCCCTTGAATTTCATTTGTTTCAAGTAAACTTTTTTCTAAATCTTCAAACAAAAATCTTAGTTAACTATGAATTTAATGATAAAATGGCAGACTTTCTAAGCACTTGGAAATGTCCATTATTCAAAGAAATATATTTTTGGGAAAAAAGTCTTCAAGTTATTCCACTTTAGATCTCCAGATCTTTCATTTGTTTCTTTTTCTTCAAATAAAAGTCTCAGTTCACCATGAATTTAATAATGAGTCCACAGACTTTACATTAAAAGACATATTTTAATAAAAACTCCTTAATAACACCAGTGTATAATGTTATGTTCTTTATTTTAATTTGAGTAAATTTCTGTAAATTTTTGTTGTTGAAAAAAAGGGTAAAACTTAGTTAGAGTTCTGAAATCATCTGGCACCCCAGCAATTAGAAATATATTTTTCAAAGAGAATGAACGAATTGAAAAATTAATTGACTAAAATTTTTGTTTGCAAGTGAGTCACGAAATCAGTGTCATGTGAGGTTCCTCAATGCAAATGTTGAGGGATTTACAACAAGTCAAATTAGAATGACGGCTTAAATTGAATTCCCATTGTAAATTAATTGTTTTTAAAATGTAAAAAAAACAGTAAACTTAAATTTAACTTATCAACATAAGCCTGAATTTATATTCAAAATATTCACATAGACTGTGAATTTATATTCAAAATATTCACATGGACTGTGAATTTATATTTAAAATACCCACATGGACTGTGAATTTTTATTTAAAAATATACAAATGTACTGTGAACCTGTATTTGAAATATCCACATGGAATGTGAATTTGTTTTTATAACATTCCCATGGCCTGTTCATTCATATTTGAAAGATTCACATGAACTGTGCATTTATAACTAAAATATTTACATGAACTGTGCATAAATAATTAAAATACTTACATGAGCTGAGCATAAATAATTAAAATATTCACATGAACTGAATGTTCATTTTCAGTGTTAGTTTGTATGCTAAATTTTATGTGAAAATTGAAAATTAATCATCAATATTTATTTTCATTAAAAAATTCTGATTAACATTAAAAGTGAAGAACATAATCAATTTGGTATTTACTATATGAAAAGTCTGTTTACTTACTTTCAACTTACATTTTCTTTGTTACAACTTAGTTAATGAGAGATTTAAGAGGTTAAAAAATTCACATGCATTACAGGTGGGGAGGCATCACGGTGTGACCCCAGCCGATATCACAAACTCAGTTATCGTCAAACAGGGTGAACATATAAGTTATTGCACATCTCTATCTATTTAATTTATTACTGTGTCACTTTTAATCAATGTATACTATTAAACAAAAAATTACCACAAAATATAATTAAAATAAAAACAACCATTTTATAACTTGAATAGTTTTGAATATTTACAAATGTATGGTAACAACTTTAAACAATAGAAGCATAATGATGCAAATGGAACTGGTTAGTAAGAAATTATATTAAAGAAAACAAATTATTATTTATGTTTGAAGTTAACCTTAAAGAAAACAAATTATTATTTATGTTTCAAGGTAACCTTAAATAAATAATCTTTTCATTATAATGTTTATATTTGCATTGGACTGATTAAGTAATTCAAAATGTTAAAAACCATTCATTTCAAACAATGGATTGGTTATACCAAACAATTAATTCTAGTAGAATCATGATGGTATTAATATAGAATTACAAAAGCTAAAGTAATGAAGAAACTCCAAAAGAATGGGGCAAATCAAAACTTCGAAACATTTAAACTGAAAATGTTTTTATCACAAATATATTTTATGTTAAGTGGTCAAATCAGATTAAATCAGTTTTAATGTAAAAGAAAAATTAGAACAAAAACCCATATTAATAAATATTTATTGCTTAAACTCAGGTATGATACTTACCCCATCATCATTATTTCAACTTAAATATTAACCGAATCTTAACTTAAATATATATGAGCAATCACCTGTAATGGTAAAGTTATAAACAAATTAAACATTTTCAAAAAGCAAATAAATTTTAGTTTTGGTCTTAGATACAACAAAATTTAGCAAAAATTAATTTAGGCAATTAAATTGAAATCTGCCATGGCTGAAATGCTCAAATGTTGAGCAATGAATAAATGTCACAAGAGATTTGTGTAAGTTATAGCATTCTAAGGACAATGTTAATCTATTAATTAAGCATATCACCTAAATTGAAAGAAGGTTCAATTAAATTGATAGAACATAATAAGATTACAGAGTAGACTAAAAAAAATATTTAATCGACTAATAGCTATTAGTCAATAAACAACATTTAGGAATATTAGAATTTTATTTATGTATGTCATTTGTTCAAACTAATCTATACTTAATCTACCAAAAGCTATTCTTGATGAGTAATATAGTCAGCATGTTTGTCTAATTTAAAGAACCTTTTTAATGTACAACCACAAACAATTGGCATCATTTATCTAATTGAAATTTTTTTAAGGTACGAGTACAAACTGTTGGCATGAAGTTAGTACTATTAGGAAAGTTGATGCTTGTTTGAAAATCATGTAATATTTTCAAAAATTTAAAATGTGTTATTTTCAAAAAACTAAGTAGCTTTTTTTATGGTCCTCCAACAACCCAACTTTCATAAAATACCCTCTTTAACCCTTTCAATACAATATTTTCACAAATATTGTTTTATCAGTTTTTTTTTCTTCAAATTTCATACTTCATTAGACCTTTACAAAGTAGTACAAGCTATATCAACTTTTAAAAGATGGGACAAATATGTCCCAACAGGTTTTTAATGTAAACAGTATTGCCAAATATCAAACATCACATTTAGTAACACCAGTGTAGAATGTTATGATCTTTATTTTTATTTCCATAGTAATTAAGCTTGTTAGAATGTATTTTTTAGCTATCCAACAACAATCAGAGGTCAGTTATAGAAGCTGGTCTTTTAGACAACTTAAAAACCTAGCAGTAGTATCTCCAATGTACACTTCTGTGCATGCATCTAAGAGTAAAAACATATTTTCTTGAGTATCAAGTTTTTACAGTATTTTTTTTAAAAAAGAAGAAAGACTTTATATTTCACAATTAACTTTATATATTTCTCCAAACTAATTTTAAAAGTGCTAAAGTCAGTGAAATATCTTTATCTTATTAGTTTGGAAAAATACATCAAACTATTTGCAAACATGACGTCATATTTTTCAATATTCTTGAATCAATTTACAGTTAAAACTTTCAATTTAGTTACCATATGGTGGTTCATTAACATAATTTTAATTTGTAGAACCATTTTCTGCTAAAAAAAACTTGATCGAAGAGAACAAAATATTCTGAGTTTTAATGTATCTACATTATAAAATGCTAAAAATAAATAATACAATTGATGCTGCTGCAGTTATGTGAAAATTCGTCCATTAAATGTAAGTAAAGGCGAGCATTAATTATGTAAACATGATATACTTGAGGGTCAATTCTAGGCACCTTAAAATTTCATTATCTTAACTTTTTTTAAATCAACAGTTCTCCAAAAATCTACTTATTATGAAGGTTTCATTTGACTTGGATAATATATTGTTGTGTTTATGATGTTTGGTCACAAAATTATTGTAATTAAATTTGTTTATGCAGATAATGAAAGTATGTGATATGCTTAAACAGGAATATTTAGTGTTTTTCAAAAAAATCGATCTCAGCCAAATACTCATTTGATTGATCTTTGTCAATTAAGATATTTTGCCATCTCAATATTAGTTCAGTTGATTAGTTTCAGCACACAGGGCATGATTATTTGAGGAATTCTTGAACATTAGCCTTTAAATTATAGGGCCATTGCTCAAGAATGCATTAAATAGTAATGCACTGTCAGCATATATTGAATGTTATATATGATTAGTATTTAAATTTTGTGAATTTATTTGAAATTTGATTGATTAGCCATTAGACAAGAGTTAATTAGGAACTTATGATCAATGAGGTATGTTATTAGTATTTAAATTTAAGAATTATTGTACATATTGAGTGATTTTTTGAAGTCATTGTCATGAATATCATAAACATTTGGCTAGAATCATACACTGTTTCTTTAATATTGTTTTATTTTAATAATTTTCACCAAGAATGATCATATTTCACTATATTACAACTTTGAAGTCATTGTTGTGAATATGATAAACATTTGCCTAGAATTTGGATGCCAAAATAAACCTTTGGGGCAGCGCTTAGACTGTTTCACACCTTGTACCTTTCAAAATTGTTGGTTATTAGTACAGCCGGGCATAACACTACATTTCCACACAGAAAATATATTTTTCCTAAAGATTTTGATGTGCTTTAAATGAATATGAAGATTATAGTTGGCAGGAATGAAGTTTCGAGTCCCTTAAGAAAGTTGAAATTTCCTGTTAAGTAAATTCATTAAAACAACTAAAATAGTTGAAAAAATCACTAAAACCAGTAACTTTCACGAAAAAGTTGCTAAAACTACTAACTAAAGCTAGCCAAAATTGAGTCAACTCACAGCATTGCTTAGCAAAGCCCTACATACATTTTATTTTTTCTTCGTCTGCATCTGTGTGTAAACTTTTGTAATGAAACATAAGTTTAGGCAATCAGTTAGTTATTTTATTTTATATTTTATGTC
>JARUHE010332151.1:0-10849 GCA_031471125.1 Archaeomysis grebnitzkii | reverse complement strand
AACGGTGAGGTCATTTTTGGAAAAAAAATTAATTACGTGTTTAGTTCTTATTAATTGTATGAGATTAATTTAAGTATTGCAATTGATTTAGATAAGCTAATGGTATTATTTTCACAATTTTAATAAAGTTTTTTATACACTTCTATTGTTCTGACATAACTTGTTTGAATTATTTTTGGGAGAAAACATACCTGAAGTTTTTCATTTGTATTATTTGTAAACGTTTATAAGTCTTACAAGAAAAAGTTAAAACTTAATTTGCTCAATTTGGCAAAACATAGAAAATGTTTTTTATCAAAATTGAATTGTTTTTCTATTGCTAAAAATTTACGAATTTTGATTTTTATTGATTAGAAAGATCAAAAATCAAAGAAATGATTGCCCCAATGCTTGTGAATCGATTGGGGGGAGAAGTCAAACATTCCCCCTCATTAATGACCGCAGAATCATAAATTAGTGTTCACTTGTAAATGATTCGTCATTGTTACAACAAAGCGTCATATCTAATGACTTGTGCTTAGCAAATTAATTATTGCTTAAATAATATTTACATTTAAGAAATAAAACTGTTTAATATGAAATTTATATATTTTTGATAATAGGTTCTTTTTTGAAATAATTGAATAAACTTTAGATGATAAATATTTATTGTTTATTATTAGAAAATTAAAATTATTATAAGAGGTTTTCAATAAATATTTTAACATGACTATTTTTTATTATAATTAATGTTCTTAATTAAAAAAGTAATTGATTTCACTTATGTATGTTTTTTCTGGTGAGAGCTTTGTTGAAATAATATTTTCTTCAGTGTTTTTAGTTGGCTATATATTAAATTATAATCAAGTATACGGGATCACAATAAAAGCATCTCTTAAAACATAAGAAAAAACCGTTTAGACGGCTGTATAGTGAATTGCTTCGCTTCGATTGTCATTCACAAGAAACTAATTACAATTTATCTCTGCAGAATGTTAATACTAACAAAAAAATATTTTTATTATTCCGTGTGCGAATTATATAATATTTCTTGTAAACATTACAAAATTATTGTTATATTTTGTTTAACAAATTAATTTAGCTGTTCAATGAAATTTACAAATTTAAGGTGAAGTTGAGATATCAAACGTAAAAAAGGTATTTAAATTACTACACTAACAAAAAAACAGCAACATTAATTACATCATCAAAATTTCAATAACAACTGTATCTAAAATATTAATGACAGTACCATCATTGGTTGTAATAACTATATAAACATATTAAACCCTTAATAATTATAGTAATTACGAAAGTATGAACAAAGAAAAACACTCATCAATGTTGACAACAACAATATACAGTAAAAAATCATACAACATCAACCTTAATAGCATCAGTAACAATAACATTACCAACAATAATAACATCAACAATAATAACAACAGTAACAATAACAACCTCTAACATACAACATACAATAACACCACCAACATACAATAACACCACCAACATACAATAACACCACCAACATACAATAACACCACCAACATACACTAACACCACCAGCAATAATAACATCAACCATAACTAAATGAACAATAACATCTACAACATGCAATAACATCAACAATAACAGCAGCAAAACAGATAACGTCAACAATACAAACAAAAAAACTGATTTACATATTGTGCAAAAAAATGTTTTTTTTGTTAATCTTGAGTGATTTGTGAAAAGTTTCTTTCAACTCCGACGTCCGGATTCCGTTTCTAAATCGCACCGAGATCGTGATGAGGAATGAGTTTAGGTTTTTAGTTTCCAATGCAAATATCATTGTTGAAGTTCTCCTTCCCGCTCCCCTCTTTTTCTCATCTTTGTTTCTCTGTTCCCTCTTTATCCACCTTTTCTTTCTCTATCACCCTTTTCTCCCTATACCCATTTTTTCTATCTTTCGTCCCTTTCTCTCGTCCTTCTTTTATATCTCCCTTTCTTTTTCATATCTCCACGTTTTCTATCTCCCCTCCTTTTTTCTCCCTTCATCTATCAGTTTTTTCCGCTCCAGGAGGAATTGATTTCGTTTATTCATTTCTTAAAACAAGTTAATAATTGTTCGTCCTGTTTAATTTATAGTTCATTTTATTTTGAATTCAAAATAATGCAAAAAGCGAGCTGTTGGTCTTTTGATTATTTCTGTTAGGGTGAAAAATATGGAAATATTCAGTCGTACGCTATTTATGTTGCTATTTGCAAGGTAGTTAAAGATTATGTATGAGTACTGAAATATTTATAAATGTATTGAAATGTTTATTAGTTAAAATCAATCCCTCGAAAGTGTGTTTACGTTATTATAATTAGTTGGTCACGAAGAGTTAGGAATGACCTTTCAAGGTATTCACATTTATGCCAGCGAAGTTCTTCTAAATAATTGATTGGCATTTCAATCGATGAAAATATTTTGAGTATGTAATGAAACCAGGATTATATTCCATATTTAACAGTCGGATTGGATTTATCCTTGTTAATGTAAAACCAGTTTTATTATTTTGATTCCTAAACTAGTTTTGTAAAATCAATAAAACTTAAATTCCCCAAAATTTCCTTCATGATCTCATTATCAATTCGGATTAATTCGAAGGTTATAAATTTTTGAAATTCGAACGACATTATTTACATTTATTGTTCGAAATGTGAATTAAATTCAAACAAATGTTTTATTTGCATAAATAAATTGTTTGTGTTTTAAATTTCTATTTATATTTTGTTCAATTTTCTCAAGTGAAAATTTAACTTGTGTTTAAATTATATCGAATCTTTTTATCATATTTATACGTATTTCAATAATTTCATGGTTTTCTAATTCCACCTACATAAATTAATGTGCTATTTAATCTTTACTTTTGTTTATTTGAAGTGTTTGGTTTCAAAACGTAATGAATAATTGCAATCCTTTTCTAGCTAATAACATGTATTGAGTAACTGTAATAGTCTTTATTGAACATAACTATCTCATTAGGTTTCAATAAAGTGGATGTGAACAAAAAGACTCAATCAGAATTAAATGGACGTAAATTTTATGATTTTGAAATGGGCATTAAAGACATCCTCTTTCGTGTGATATGTTCCATTGAATTTCCTCTTCTCATTAATCTGAATTAATTTTATGGTCATCTTGTTGGATTTAATTCCGTTCACCCACTCTCCCCCCCCCCCATTTTTCCACTGTGACACTACTCGTAGTGTCATTGTGTCACTACTCGTGGTGTCATTATGTCACTACTTGTGGTGTCATTATGTCACTACTTGTGGTGTCATTATGTCACTACTAGTAGTGTTATTATTTCACTACTCGTAGTTCCATTGTTTTATCATTCATAGTGTTGTTGTGGCACTATTCGTAGTGTCATTTTTTTACCATTCATAGTGTTATTGTTACACTACTCATATTGTCATTATGGCACTATGACGCTCTATTCATCGTTCTTGACACTATTCTATTTTTAAATTACTTATGGAAAAATACGTGTAACTTTCATATAATATATTAGCTTTGAAAATAAATACCAATTGTATAAGAATAATTGTTTTTTTCAGCGCTCTATCAATAAGTTTGTTTTATATTTTAACATTAAAATGTCATTAGCATTTTGTGAATTTTACATTATTCTAGCACCAAAACTAACAACGGATCCATTAAACGTGTATTGCAGAATATAGATTTGAAACACAAAGAATATTCGATGACTAATATACAATGTCTATGTTTAATAAATAAAAAAACAACTGAAACGAAAGTTCATATGTTTATCAAATTTAAATAACACCAAAATACTTGTCGCTGTAACTTTAGATTCATCCTACGTACTCTACCATATTGGGTACTTTATAGTTGAGCAGCTGTTGCGGGTTAACCGATCAAGTTACACGCTTAAGAAAGTACTTATTCGATAGGTATCTTCATTTATTGATTAATTTTGGTGTTTAAACTATGATAAATAACACTAAATGATTTGACGGTAGTATTAGTAAATAATGTATATAATCTCATTAATTGCAATAGTTTTCATAAATAAACATTAGGAAAAAAATGATAGCATAATGGGAATAATATAACAAATCATAATAGCATTAATAATAGTTTTTTATGCAGAGCTGTAATCTGGGCTAAGCTGAAGTGTACTTTATTCATCTTTAACAGGTTGTAAACTGGGCGTTGCTTGCTATGCCTTGCCTGTGCTCACAAATCTACAATACTAATTAAAGATGAAATTAATTAATTGTTATCCTCGGGGATGGTGGTCGTTATTTTATGTCATTAATGTCTTCTTTGCTTAACCCTTTAACGGTTGAATAAGTATTCTTACCAAGGACCAAACTGCATTCGAATTAACATTAAATGTAACCCTTATTGTGTGTGACGAGTTCGTCCATATATGCTTTCAACAAGTGCTCAAGAAACCATACAGTGTGGGTAACATCAGGCTGGTTTTGACACCTGATAACATAACTAGGTGTGATCTTCCACTTGGACATACTTTTGTTACTTTGCAATTATAAAATCCTAAAAAGTTAACTTGTTACATATATAATACACAATTATTTAAATTTCACTGATTAAATTAAAATTGAAAATTAACAATTGCATTTAAATTACAGTAAATATGAGCATTATGGTTAACATTTTTGTTGAAGTACAAGTTTGTGCAATGTCAACATTATTTTATTTATATTTTTTTATCTAATCTACAATTCAATCGTCATGTTAGACGATTGAAATTGATTTAATTAATGATTGAAATTGTTGTTCACTAATAACTGAAAAATTTCTTTTTCGCTGAAGCTTCCTAAAAAACTTTAAATAAAAACCATTGCAAACTTTTTGCTTTTCGAGGACAACTTCACTGACCTTTCGGGCTTGCAATGCCTCGTGACGTGTGCAGTCATGGTGACCTTCACCCATTTGGGTTGACTCATCCACGAATCTTTTTGGGTTGCCTCAAATTGTATTGCTCATTGATGCCCCATTTGGCTCTTTTTGGCATTTTGTTGGCAACATCGTTTTACCTTGCAGTTCCTTCTCCTAAAATTGCATTAACTACATTGAAACACATCGAAGTGTGTTAGTGTTCCTTGCAACCAGATGTGCTTTCGACTTTAAAAAAAGATGACATCATTGTAGCAGATGTGGAGTCATGTTTACAAATGTTCAAAAAAGAATAAATAAATATTATTTTTTGTTCAAGTTTATTTTTTCAAGAAAGATTTATTGCTAATTATTTTCTATATAATTTTGAAGTACAGCGAATACACGTTGATTGTTTTATTTATTAAATGTTAATGAAAAAGTAAAATTATAAAAGTATTTATGGATTTTTTTTGTTGATTAAAATGATTTCATTTTGTATTGAACGAGTGTACCAATGAAGCTTAAATTATGTTTTGTAAGAGTTATTATAAGCAAAACATGTAAATGTTTTATTGGTTTGATTATTATTTCGTTAAATTGAAACTATTGTTTATGATTATTCATCAATGTTTTCTCTTCTTTGAACAGTTTTCTGTAAACGTAATTGTATCTTAATGCTTTGTACGGCAAGTATTCAACTTAAAACTAAACATTGTTATTTACATTTACTAACAAGATTCATATTTTTTAACATTTTATTGACGTGTACAAGAGCCAAAGATAGCATTACCAATACCTTATCTTATCAAAGAAAAGCTCAATAATAAGTTCCTTTATGTTTTATCAAAACAAATCTATGTTTTAAACTTGCATTCTCATGACCCAAATTGACTTTTTCTTACGAAGTATTTTTTCTAACCTCATTTACGTCCTACGTCTTTTTTTAAATGTACGTTGCTTAATCAATACTTTTGCATTTTAATTAATGATGGACAAAAAATATGTAGATTTAAGTCGATTTTTTTGTATCTTTATAAAGCATATTTTTTGTTTCTTGCAATAGTCTTATTATAATTCTCGTTTTTGTGTTATTAACAAATCGAATGATAAACACATGGGCTGCTTTGATGTTTTTTTTATCTATTTTTTACAGTTTATGGTTTTTTGTTATTATAGTTAAATTTTTATTTTGCTATTAAATATTGGCAAAATTTATTTATATACCTGACTAAATGTTGTAAGTTTATTAACGCCAGTTTATAAACTTATACTTAATTTAAAGTTTCCTGTATAGTGTATGAGAGTGAGATAAAGAGAACAAACATCGGACACGATAAGGTTATGTTTTTTTATTAGCGAAGTCTATTTTTGGGTGATTTAGCCATGCCTAACGATTACATTAATGCCAGGGTTGTCTGGTTAAAAACGTGTGCAATCACTTGCGATAATTATTCTTCTAACGCCTCATTAAAGGCAATTTTGCTTTTTAATGTTCCTCTGAATTTGTTTGTTTTTATTTGAACTGTTCGTTTGTTGTTTTTATTGAGGCGGGAAATTATTCATTTATTTACCTAACTATTTAAATAAATTTGTTGAATAAGAAGAAACATGTTGTCGGAGTTCGACCTTGTCTGTTTCCTTACCTTGTCCTGGTGGCCTTTAGCCCCGACTCCTCAGGGTTGTTGGCACTGCTTCTTCCAGTGTCTTTGCTCACAGATGCCATTCAGACGTGGTTGAACAAGTGACAGAAAATATTTTAACTTTTAAGTTTGTTGGTGGAAGATGTTATGTTTTGGATTTATGATTTATAAAGAAATATTCCATTAATGAAGTAACCTCAATTGTTATGTATGTTTTATTAATTATAATTATTCTTAAAAATATTTAATCATCTGAAAATATCTATTTATAAAAATTTCAATTTAATCAAATTATTAGTGAAAGTTCAAAACATTAACTGTTACAGAGTTTGTATGTGCATGTGAGGATTACATTCTATGATGATGAGTTGATTTTATTTTAATTACAAACTAATTAAAATTAACAAATGAAATGATGTTAAATTAAGGTAAGAACAGTTTTAATTTATTAAAATAATGTGAAAGTAATTCTGTTTTCAAGAACAAACTATTCATCAACATTATTTCAAAGCAATTTGTAAATGAATAAATATTAAGCAAGCACGAATGTTTAATGTTTTCAAACACCTGCTCTGCTATGGTTCGAGATGTTTTTTTTGTTTCAAAAGCGTTTCATTTTGTTTATTTCTTGAACGCAAGTCAGTTAGTTGACCATGTTTTTAAGTCCAGTATTATGGTTAATCAAAAAAGATGATTTAATGTATTGACAACATTTTATTTTATTCAAGATCTGTTCTTCTTAATTTGAAGGTGCTGTATGTGTATACCCATCGTGTCTAGCAGCGGGAATATTTATATATCCATTCATTCATTTTATTTGTGTTTGATTTAATGATTTATTTAATTGGTTCAAATATTTAATTTTTCTTTAATTGATAACGTGTTTTATATTGCTTATAAGTAAGTTTCTTAGAAAAACTGATTTTGGTAAAAATGCTACAACTGTATTTCAATAAAATTCATAGACAGTGAATTAAAATTATTCAGTGGCTACTTCATTTTTCAACGATGGCAGACATTTCAATGGACAGAATATGAATATATCTATAATAAAAAATAATTGTTCTCTCATGTTTCTGAATATTGAGATAGTGTTGGTGTATCACAAGTGAAAAGAAACAAACCCTTCCACCGGACGCTGTCACTTGAGTTGTCCCGCAGGGAATCTATCCAACGTGGCACTGTGCCTGAGAGTGCCAGGGTGGCAGTACAAAGGCTGAGTGACGTCGTGTCGTTCCTTTATGTTGGCCGATTGAAACGATGGATGGAGATTAATTGTCGCCAAGGAATCGGATTTGGATTCAACGTTTTTGATTCGTTGTTCACATGTTCAGTTCTTGTTTTGATTCGTTGTTCACATGTTCAGGTCTTGTTTTGATTCGTTGTTCACATGTTCAGGTCTTGTTTTGATTCGTTGTTCACATGTTCAGGTCTTGTTTGCTCAGCTGATCTTCTCTTCCCTTTCTTCTTCTTTCTTTTAAGACTGACTATTCAAATAGTTTCTTTGTTATGAATTAATTTTTTCAATGAAAGTTTATTATTCTAATTTAATGTTTTGTCTGGTTTTGTTTGTTTTTAGTTCAAATGATTTAATATAATTTTAAAAGGTTAGTCTTAAATGTTTAGTTAATTGTGTAAAGATATATTTATGATGTTTGTTTTTGTTTTCCATGTATTTCATGAAAAAGTAAAACGAATTTTAAGGTTTATTTTTAAGAGAACTGATTTGACTAATCCATGGTTAGATATTCTGTTAGGTTCTGCTCTTTCTCATTTGAGTTTCGATTGTTTATTTATGACCTCCTTTTGTCCGAATATCGAACGTGACTCAAATTCTAAATTTTTTTAATGGAAAATCTATTCTTATGTTTTTTTGTTTCATAAAATTTTAATTTTTTCAATAGTTATATTTCTATTGTTTTACTTTTCAAACATGTTATTTACTATATAATTTAATGCGTTTTTAAAGTATTATACCTTTTTTCTAATTGAACGTTATCATTTTTTCGTCAGTTTTTTTATCTGAAGTACTGAACAATATATTAACACTATGTATAGTCACATTAGTTTAATTATATTTCTAAATAAACTTCGCAAGATTAGTCCTTTATTTTTTCGAAATAAATATAAAGAATTGAAACTATGAAAAAAGTTAAATAGTTGTCTTAACAATCAAAATACTAAATAAAAAAATTCCCGAATATAGTTTTTGTGTTTCTTGAAATTGATTGATTTATTTGTGTAAGGTTAAAAAATATTTCTTTGTAGAAGCGGCTTGAAATAATTACAACCTCTTCAATGATCCAATAAAAGGTAATTGCTAGATTCGATTTGATAATTGTTTTTACATTGACTTGGATTTTATTTTATTGGGTTTTTTATTTGTTGTTCACTAAGTTTGTTTTCATTGTTGTTATGAAATATTTTAAGTGAGATTTTATTTTCATATTGACACTAAATTTAAATAGTTTAATTTGAGTTTTATTTGATAAACTTGTTTTTTAATTCAAAACGCGGCATTATATTTGTGCCTCAGTAATTATATTATGTCACAATTTTTGTTTAAAAGTTTTTTCTTAAATTTGTTGCTGATTAATTTAAACTGGATAACTATTTTATGAAGGAAGTTTCAATTTCAATTTCTAGTTAAAGAAAATAGAATAAAATAAAAAAAATGTGTTCCTTATAAACAAAAAACCAATTTGGCATTGTAGTTAGTGAAGCGTTAAGAGGTCAATTGTTCTCCTCTTCCCACGTTTGTTTGCATCAAAAAATCTTTGAAAATCCAAACCTGACTTGATTTACATTTCGACTTATTTGCTGATCGAATCTTCAAAACATGGACCAACATTTGTTTAATCACCTTTGGACGGTGGATGTCTCGATCAACATAGTTAAACATCATTTATATTTGTGTTGATGATCATATGTGGCCACATTATGATGCTGATACTGTATGCGTTAAATGTATATTTATAGCAATACTATTCTTTTCCCTCTTCCTTGTAATATCTTAAACAACTATATAAAACATAATTTATTGAAGTATCTTTTTTCAAACCGAATAAACGTTCATAACAAACACTATTATATTTAATGGGAAACGTGATGTTTGAATAAGAATGAAAACATTGTATACTTAATAATGTAACAAGATATGAAAAGTAATTAATTTGAAAGATAAATAATACACTGTGTATATTAAGAAGAAAAGTAATAGTACTTTTCTTAGTTTTTTTTACTAACATTTAATACTTTGTTTAGTTTTTAGTTGTGTTTAGTATTTTATTTAGTTTTCACTTATGATGAATAGTTGACAATACAAACATAACATATGTATTTTGTTTAAAATAAAATCTATGCATTTATAAAAAAAATATTTAAATCACTTTCAGGCTAAAGAAAATAATTGAATCAAAAAAGATTTCAAATTAGTTGCTAAATAATTATATTTTTCGGCAATACAAGTTATGAAAAGTTTTTCTTACCATATGCCCATTGTAATTATCTGTTCACCTTACCCTCCCAGAAGAAATACGTTGTACGTACGTACGCATACCAAACGTACGTTGTTAAAAAACATACTTTTGGTGCGTTTTCTCACAAAATATGTCCTGGTTTGGTATTTTTCTATCCAAAAAATACGTACGTAAGTGTTTTTTGTAGATAAAACGTGCGAAGTACGTGCTTATTTAGTTCAGGTATGTTTGGTACGTAAGCTACGTCCAGTACGCGTACGTATTTTTCTTGGGGGGTAGTTGGTGTTTTTTTATTATTTCAACGTTATAGCTGATCTGGTCTTGTATAACAAAAATAGTTTTACCATGTTTACATATTTGAGAGGAATGACAATAGTTAAAGTATTAAAACCTACATTTACAAATAAACAAATGAATGAGATCGGAATAAAATGTTAGTCATGAAGATTTATGCGATGCGTTAATTAATTTATGCACCAATGGAAGTAGTAGATCAATTTCTAGATTCTAATTATCACTGAACGATATTTGCAGTGGGTGGCAAACTAAAAAATTGAATGCATTGCCGATATATAAAAAGGCCACTGCTGAAATTGAGTTAGTGCCACTGCTGAAATTGAGTTAGTGCCATTGCTGAAACAGAGTTGGACCACAGTTGAAACAGAGATTGAGTGTCACCACTAAAACAGAGTGAGTGGCACTGCTGAAATAAGAGTGAGTGGCACTGCTGAAATATAGTGAGTGGTACTGCTGAAACAGAGTGAGTGGCACTGCTGAAACAGAGTGAGTGCCACAGCTGAAACAGCGTAGTACTGCACCTTTAAGCTCGCCTTCATTCAACTCCCCC
>JARUHE010332140.1:0-10851 GCA_031471125.1 Archaeomysis grebnitzkii | reverse complement strand
TATTATCTCTAATTTATTACCTAACATTTTCTTATTTGTTTATTGTTTATCATTTGTTGTTCATTATCTATTTTTATGTATTTACTATTTAATATTTAATATTTGGTATTCGTTATCTATTGTTTTTTATTTCTATACCGTTTATTTATTTGTTATTCATTATGTAATATTTTCTTATTTATTTACTATTTATTATTTCTTACTCATTCACTGTTTTCTTATTTAATTATAATTATTAACTTATTCTTTATTAAGCTGTGCTTGAAAAACACAGCTTCAATATATTACCTCTGGTTTTTGTTATTGTTGTTGTTGTTGTTGTTGTTGTTGTTGGAATGATGGATGATTTGTAGTTTCTACCAAAACTTTGCATTTGTTTCCAAATAACAAAAAATATTAATTTTACAGAAAAGTTTTTTTTCAAAATGAAGAACATAACATTCTACACTGATATCACTAAAGATTATTTTTCTTGAATAAATATTTACTTATTAAAACATATATTTTGTAAACAACATAAAATTCATGGTTAACCAAGATTTTTATTTGAAGGTTTAGATAAATGTGTATAAAAATAAATGAAAGAACAGGAAACTCTAAGATAGAATACCTGAAGAACCGTTGTGTCTAAAACGTATACTTTTTTAAATAATAGACATTTTAGGAGTTTTTAGGCTTAGCCAATTTATCATTAAATTCATGATTAACCAAATTTTTTTTTGAAGGGTGATATATATTTTTATTATAAACAAATGAAAGAAATGGGGTAATATAATAATATATAGAAACATTTTAAATAGTTGGACACTTTTAGAAATTTTTTTTAACATACAAGCACAGCTTTTAATGCGTTGTTGCATTTACTCGTACTTGTTATTTATAACTGGTGGTTATTTGTTATTATATTATTTATTTTCAATATTAATTTATTATTTATAATTTATTATTCATTTTTTATTGCTCTACTCCTTATTATAAAATAAACAGTTTTGTCAGCAGTGCCTCAGACAAATATATTTTCACTGTAAAAACTTCATTGTTTCAATGAACAATTTTTAAGGGCTAAAAAAAATTTACGTTTTAATATTTTCATTTTCAATTCGTGGTTTTATTGCAAACAGGTTTAATACATTTATGATATTACACTGAAACTGTAGCAATGCTTTATTAGTTTTTATTTTAATTGATTTGTTATAAAGAAACAAATAATAATTTTTTATCCGTTATCCTAACGAGTAAAATGTTTTTTTTTGGCAGCAAATTGAATATTTTTACATTGCACAAATCCGACATATTTGAAACAACTTCATACACCAAAGTTGAATAAACTTTCGGTGTTTTTTCAACTAGTCTGGGTGGATGAATGTAAGCAGCAATTAATTCACGTTAAACCAAAAAAAGGCATTTGTTCTTGTAATAACAAAAAAATTCAGCAATTGATTAACACAATAGTTTATCTCCTTAATCTATATTAACAACAATCCTTAGGTTGTGTACTTTAAATTACAGTTTTTTGTAGTTATTAATAACATATAAACGTATTAAATTTATTTCCATATTTACTATTCTGCCAATACATTTAACTGAGATGCATGACATTGTATATATTTCAAGTATTTCGTTGCTTCGGAGTATTAAATGTATAAGCAATTGAAGTTTGAAGTTATTGAAAATTCTGTACCATATTATAGTCTCGTTTGTTTGACATATCAGACAAGGTTTAGTTTTCTCGTAGTTTTATAGTTATGTCCGCCCTTTCGTATAGCAATTGAATATTTTTAGAAGCCATCTCATGGTCGAAAAATACTCTAATAATTAATCACTTCGAAAAAATATAGCCGAGAAATGGTCTTCTTATGGAGTTTGTATAAAACCTATTAAGATGATTAAAGTGTCCTCCATTGTTTTCTTCTAGAAATAGTAAGCTGCGGCTGACCAATATAAGTAAATACGACGATTTATTTTAGAAAACAACTTTTTCAACTAAAAACTGTGTTTTGTTCTTTCTAGTGTGTATATTATAGACCATTTGGATGATAGTGATGGCCGAGTTGATCGACAATCGTGTCTAGATTAATGTTTCGTAAGAATAAAAATTGATATACTGGTTGCATGTCCTTCAGAGTATTCTTGGTTAATAAGTGAAGCTGGGCAGAGATTGATTAAGTGATCAGCCATGCTATCAAGAACACCCAAATAATGTTACTTTTAGTATAACTTATTTTTATTATGCTTTGTTACTGTTATAATGTATTATTGTTACAATGTTTTGTTACTATCATAATGTATTATTGTTACAATGTTTTGTTACTATCATAATGTATTATTGCTATAATGTTTTGTTACTATCATAATGTATTATTGTTACAATGTTTTGTTACTATCATAATATATTATTGCTATAATGTTTTGTTACTATCATAATGTATTATTGTTACAATGTTTTGTTACTATCATAATGTATTATTGCTGTAATGTTTTGTTACCATCATAATGTATTATTGTTATAATGTTTTATTACTATTATAGTATTTTATTGTTATAATGGTGCGTTTTTTATGTTTCGGGTGGAAAAACGAGTATTTCAATGCCCCATTCGTAGTTCGCTCTGTCTCAGAATTATAAATAAATTATATAATAAAAATAATTAAATAGCAATAAATAAAAATAAAAAACAAAACAAAATAAATAAATGATCAGCTGAGAGCTATATAGATTAGTGAATGTCTCTCAAATAGGAATAGACCCGGCACTTAAAGGTTTGAAGATTATAGGAGTCGGGAAACACATGGGTAGGGAGGGAGTTCCACTGTTTAGCGGTGGAAGGGAAAAACAGGTATCACACCGGCAGACCCTCCTATGCCCCACAGTCACACTAAAAGGATTAGAGGAGGAGGCAAGCCGAGTATTGGAGCTCAAACGTTTATGAGGGAACATACAATAACTCAGCTCTTCAGAACATCGGCCGTGATAATACCTGTAAAAAAAGGGAAAGTGATGCAATATTGCAGGGCAAGTGTAGTTATGGTATGTTGGAGGTAAGGTTTGGTGAACTGATTAAGTGAAACGCTTTTGATCCAGGATTCTAGAAAAGGACGTATAAGACCTTTATAAATCTGGAGTAGCTGCTTGCACGTGAAGAAGGGACGTTATCTAGAGAGGATACCCAACTTGGGGGACACGGCTCTGGCCAACAGTTGAATATAAAGCTTCCATGAAAGATTATGATTAATTGTTATGCCTAAGATATTAATTGAGGTGGATGGAGTAAGCATTGCATGATTGAATGGCATTTCATGGTCTCTTGATGTTCGTGATAATTTGAGATTAATTGAAATTGGGTTTTGTTATGATTGAAATTGACCAAACCTGCGGCCCCCAAGCCGAAATAATCTCCATGTCCTGGTTGAGGGAATCAGGGGTGTTGGCATTTTTTAAGGATCTATTTATTGAAAAAGGGTTGTGGGGAAATGGGGTAGAGAATAGAGTGTGGAGTCATCAACATATGAATGAATGGGGTTATTGGTAGTTGATAAGAGGTCATTGATGAAAATGAGGAAATGGGTTGGAGATAAGACATAACCCTGAGGAGCACCATTGTTGATAGGGAAAAAGCTAGAGACAGAACCATCTACAACAGCACCAATGTATCTGTCACAGATATAGTTTTCAAGGAATGTACGTTAAGATGGATGACAAGAAGCAATATAAAGGAAGTTTGGAAAAAAAAAACTTGTGCCAGACTCTGACAAAAGCCTTGGAGATGTCGAGAGCCACGATATAACATTCACAAACATTCCTAAGAGTGAAAGACCATATAGAGGTTAAATAATTAGAGAAGATCACCTGTAGATCTTGCTTTACAAAAACCATACTGATGATCAGAGAAAAGCTTGCGTGATTCAAGGTGTTTAAGGAAATGAGCATTAAGTAAAGGTTCAAAGACTTTGGAAATAGAGCTGGTGAGAGATATAGAACGATAGTTAGAAGGATTAGAACGGCGTCCCTTCTTAGGGATTGGCTGGACTAAAGAATGCTTCAAAGATGAAGGAAAGGTTTTATGCCGAAGACAGAGTCGAAATAGACGTGCAAGAACAGGCCAACTCATTAGAGCACTCCCTCAGAACTCTGGAAGGAATGCCATCAGAGCCATACGCCTTACTGCAGTATAGAGAAGAGAGGACTCGATTAACCCTACGCGAGGATATAACAGGTTTAGGTATAGGTGGGCAATTAGTAGGGCGTAGGATTGGGATAGAGACTGGATCGGAATCATGCAGTGTTACTACTATAATGTATTATTATTATAATGTTTTGTTGTTTTTACAATCTATTGTTTTTATAATGTGTTTTTACTATTATAATGTTTTGTTACTACTATAATATATTATTGTTATAATGCTCTGTTACTACTATAATGTATTATTATTATAATGTTTTTTTATTATTATAATGCTCTGTTACTATTATAATGTATTATTATTATAATGTTTTGCTATTATTATAATTCTTTGTTACTATCATAATGTATTATTATTATAATATTTTGTTACTATTATAATGTATTAGTTTTACAATGCTTTGTTACTATTTTAATGTATTACTATTATTATATTTTTTTAATACTATTATAATTTATTATTGTTATATTATTGTTATAATGTTTTGTAACTATTATAAAACTGTATTGTTATAATTTTGTCCTGATATTATAATCTATTATTGTTGTAATGTTTTGTTGCTATTATAATATAATATTGTTATAATGTTTTGTTACTACTATAATGTATTATTATAATTAAAATGTAATATTATGTTTTGTACAGTACATTGGCTACACCTGAGAGTTCTCTCAATATCTATTCTTCTTACGCTGCAAACCAACGAAGTTGAAATTTTTTCACAAAACAAAGTCTATTCCAAGGTCTGAAATTATTATCCATCTTTTTTACTCTTCTTATCAATCTTAAGACTTTCATTTAAAAGCTTAAACTTCACTTTTTTTAGCGACCAGTTTTTGGTTTCATTATACTGGTACAAGTAATACTTTTCATCTGTCTTAGTACATGGTCATTGGCGATACCTCGATATTGGCTTAATGTTCAATTAAAGATACATATTCGATTGTGTTTTTTTTAATCTAACTGTATTTCTCTTTCCTCAAAACAACATCAACATATTTAACCTCACTTCTCCAATATACTTAAGTTGAAAGGTTATATTAGTTGAAAGTATAAAATTAAATAATTTTCTAATGACTTAAGTTTTCCATTCCCAAACGAAAGATCAAATGAAGATGATTTAGAAAATGTGTGAAACAATACACGAATTAAAAAGTAGAAAGTCTTAATAGATCAGACCAATTTCTATTTTATTAGCAATCATATATTTTAAGTGTTTATATGAAAACAATTAAATTAATGTATTTAAAATTCGCAGTTCTTTCTGTCGAGGAATATTTTTGTAATCAGCCAAAATAATTTTGGCAAATGCTACATAATTTTGTAAGATAATTCTTTGATATAGTTGTCATAAATAAGATAAATGAAATAAGGTTTGTCAGCATTGGTTCATCTGCAATGTTTATCTTTGCAATGCGAGACTGCGACCTTGTTCAGAACGTCCTAGCCTTGTTAGACTATCCATGTATTTTTAAGAATTAAATGATGCATAAATTCTTTTCACATTCCTTCCAAAGACGAGGGCTGCCTCCTGCTACGAGTAAACGTGATTGGCACTGATGGTGCCACACGAGATGCCAAATAGCTATAACCTTTATTTTGGCGCCTAGATGGTAAACAAGAATAATAGTTTTACTACGGAGATATACTTTGGCGCATAAAAATAGTATTTATAACGCGTAGAATCTACGTTTTACCTTGTTGGCTCCCTTACTTGATTAACGATTTTTACTTTAGTTTTCTTAAAAGTCAATCTATATTTAAAACAAATTGTTATTATTCTCATAACCATAATTTTCAGCTGTGTTTTTACAAAAAAAATTCATAGATGACTGAAAAAATATAGTTCCTGCTAGAATTAAGGAAAAATGTTGTTAAATTTGTTGAGCAATCTTCATTAGTTTCACAATATAAAAATTGATTATCTAAATCAAAAGAATAAATATAATGAATTGTTTTATGTATAAATTATCAAAAACTCAAATACTTATATATTTAATTATTTCATCAAGCTTTGTTAGACTCATCCATTCTTCAACTGGGCCTCAAAACTAAGCAGATCAAGAAGAAGAAGAAGAATCAAACTAAGTAGGAGAACATTTACTTTAAGTCTGTTTGACGTTTTGTTTAATTATTTATTGACAATTTAAAATTTCAACTAAAAAAGTATTTACCAACCAAAGCAGTTTAAAAACCTAATACGAAGTATGGTGCATCCTTTAGCTTAAGGAAATTTGCTATCAATTAACAATAATAAAAATCTTGAGCATAAAGAAAGGTGGGCGTTTAAATAAACATAGGACACACCATGCAATTGTATGAAAACAAAAGAATAAATAATGTCAAACAAATATTACGCAATACAAAACCTTGCTCGATCACATTGAAAAGTGTTCTATGTTTATAAATGTTCTCAATAAATGTAAACAATGAATAAAAAAGGCAAGATAAAATGTATGCCAAGGATTTGTATACAGAAGTCGTGCAGGTATATTAAACAGATAAAAAACAAACAAAAACTTTAAAAGAATTCAAACCATTTGCTAATAAAAAATTAAACTGATGAAATACTGGGAATCGATTACATAACATCACCGGTTACTGGGAATGTATAAATAAACAACGCATGGTTGAGTTGATTAGACTTTGATTTTTTGTTTACATAATTAACTTTTCTCGGTTTCCATTTTTCCATGAATTTTTTTTTTGACCGAAATCTCTTCATTTTAAAAATGGTGCCACAAATATTTGTATCTTCTCTGTGCTGGCTCTGATTATTTTAACCCTTTGAGATTTGAAGAAAAATTCAGTTTAAGCTAAATAAGATTTGTTGTTTCCAATACTAACTTCAACGATTGACGGTCGCAGGCCTCAAAGGGTTCTTAGGATTTCAATAGAAGTTCATACAATATTTTAAGTGCACATTGGTACAACATTTTTAATATGAAAATTTTGATTCTTTCATCACTAAAACTTTTATTGTAAATGAGAACATTTTGTCAACCTCCGCATGTATGATTAACCTTTTAATGCAGTGAATCAAGGACACAACTTTTTTATAACTAGTGAAAAATGTGTAATTTTTTGTTTTTTTTTCTGCTGCAATTAATTTTAGTTTTTCCAACAGTAGCTTACTCATGGACTGTATAACAAAAGAGAAGAATCATTTTACCAAATTTGGTTGAAAATAAAAACTGGATTTGGTTTAAAAAGTTATATTTATAGACACTAATTATGAATGAAATTATTGAAGGACGTTACATAACAAAAATGAAACTAGTTTTCAATCAAAATAAATTTCAAAAATACCGCAATAAATAATAATCATACATTAATATTAATAAAAGTTTTTCTAAAGTAATTTAATGTCTGTCAACACAAGTCAATTTGCTGAATTTTTCATTACGGAATATTTATTCAAATTAAAAATAGTTTTATTAATTATGTCAACAATCAATAGCTTAATTAAGCGATCAACCATATTTTATTTTAAATAAAAAAATTGATATTGAATAATAACCTCAATAATGTAAGATTTGTTGCACGAGGTTATTGTGTTGAGTTTATCAAAAACAAGTTTTGAATTTTTCAAATATTTTCAAAGTCTTATTTTATCTTAATTGGTAAGCTCTGACATTTAAGACACTGAATGTGCTCAATATCTGATAACCTATCCTAGGCCTACTCTGCCCATGGAACGTAAATTCAAATGTTAGAAAGACCTTACATCATTTCAAAGTGAAGCAAATGGTGGATATCTTGCTTAGCTTTTAATTTTATTTGCGCCAGAGCATTGAATATTATTTTCGACTGCATATGAAAGACTAACAAATTTAGTAAAATAATAGTATATAGTTATATTTTGAACAATATAAGCTATTTTAGGCACATACATATGCTTAACAGCTTAGCAATTACATTAGTACGGTTTAAATTTATAAACTTTAAAATAATGCATAATTTAAAGCTCCAATATTAATTCCGATGGGAAAATTAAAAAATATATATTTTTTTAATTTTATATTGTTTTACAATACGTTCCATGATAAAACTTCACAGAACAATAAGAATTAGAAAAATTCAATTATTTATTTCTCATATATTTTTAAGTGAGTTGAAAAAAAATCTTACCTAAATGATCCAATAAAACCACTTAGCTATTAAAAAGAAACATCTAGTGTGATTTGTAGTAAACAATAAAATATTTCACTATTTTGGGTTGGATTAAATATGTAAATAAATATATTTCATTAATTATTCTACATGCCTCAAATGCGTTAAATTGTATCAATCACATCAGTTGGTGAACACTAACCAGTTCTCTGTTCAACCTTCCATCTTTCCTCAGCTTGGCAATAAAACTTTCGTTGATGGCACAGAATGTTTTTCCCAAAATATGATTCCCATTTTGCTTTCGTCTACCTAAAATGATGCGACGAGCAGCTTCCATGTTTTCCCCTTTAAAAATATCCCAGTCAGTTGCCGCAAATTTCAGAGGTTGGGGTGCTTCAAAACGACCACTTACCTCTAACGTAAGCTCAATTTGGCAATCGCATCCCTCAGATTCTCATGGTTAAGGTTTAATGACCTGTCTCTGTAAATCCTTAAAAAACAACCTCAGTGAGGCGGCTATCATTATTAAATAACTTGAAAATTCTATACAAATGTGCAGAAAACTCTGTAGGACCCTTTATCATGTACTGACCAGATCATCGTCGATCTCCTTACTAACGCAACATATGTTGAGGTACCAGGTCAACCTTTTTAACCAGGATCCATCTATACAAAGACTTCGTAAAGTTCAGGAGGAGTTGGCTGTTCTCCTTCCTGGTTGTCCATGCAGGGGAGTGACGCACGGTTCATAATCAACCCAATTAGCACCCGTCACAGCATTGAAGCCGTCTAAAACAATCTACCCTCTCCTTTCCCACCGAGTCAAATTGAACTTAGACAGTCACACTATCCAACATTTCCGTACCTTTGTTCAGTGCATAATCAGCCATAACAGAAAGAAAATCACAAGTGTGCTTCACGGTAATTGTGAATAATCTTTGTGTATATATGTTTATATATATATATATATATATATATATTTATTTATATATAAAAGTAATAGATGTTTATATTTCATTTTTAATCTTAAATAAGTAAAAAACATATATAACCAAATAGATGATAAAAATCATCGTACAATTTACATTGGCGAAAATATCATCAAAGGCAATGAAAAAACAAAAAACTCGGCGGCAGTACAGTGAATTGATTCGTTTTTTTTCTTAATCTGCATTAAATGAATAATGTTTCTAAGCTGGCTGCAATTACGTCGAGTATATCAACGTAACTGTTATGTGAAAATGTTCAACAAATCCTCAGTTTACCGCTCTTAATTGTACAACTACTTGCATATTCAAAGGGAGTAAATTCATGTCAGGGCCACATAAGCACATACCAATGTAGTGCCAACGCCAACGGTACTACAGGCCTGTATCACCGAAATGTGCATAACAAAACAAAGGTCAAAAGGCGTATACAAACCAAACTTTTTATAGCCATCTTTATCTATGGTACAGAAACTTAAATTATGGAAAATCAGAAAGGCTTATACAATACAAACTTTCTATAGTATTTATACTACAGTTGCGCTATCAATTCGTTTGATTTGTTATGGCTTAAACTTCTGGCAAGTGCTGGCACATGATTGTAGTACAGTCGCCATTGTTACATTGTTACAGAATATGAATACATTTTGTCTTCAACTTTTTAAGTTTTCTTTCTTGTAGAAATGTTTTGAATTTTATGAAGCAACAATAATTCTTTTAGAATTTTTAATCATCCTGATCATGTTGATAGTGCTATCTTGTTATTTAATCACATTTCCGTTAGAATAAAGTTTGTGTTGTTATGCAATTTAAAATGGTTTCAAACTTTTTAAAAAATTGAAAATTTAAAAATTGTTTTTGTTTAGCTTACAAAAATATAAGCTTTGGATACACAATATTTTTAATCATAGTTAAATTATCATTAAATTTCTAGCTTTAAGACAAACATTATATCTAAGACATAGAGTTTCCATTGCATGATGATTGAATAACAAGATTAATTTATTTTTTTCATTACTAATATTATCATAAATTACATATATGTTTTTCAATAATAATATAATGTCCTTATCATTATTACATTGTCTAAGGAAATATTATTGTCACGCGTAGCCATCATAATTTTTGTAAGATAGCTATTACTACTGTATATACAATTGTTCCAATAATAGTTTCAATATTGATTTAGTATTATTTAAACAAATTCAATGTTTCATCTACACAAACTTTTACTTCCAACGTACTTGTTATAGTTTTAAAACTTGAGTATTGAACGAAACTAAAAATAAAAAACCATAAAAATAGATAAATGAAACCATAAGAAGAAAGTTGTTAAACGCATGCGCGCCATCCAATCAGAAACGTTTTCAAGCACATCGAATCACGTGATCACATTCTAATCCTTGAATCTAATGTTGAAAAGTTCTCATTTGAGGTTGTTTTGTTGTATTAACAATTTAAATATTTATTTATTTATTCGTAAAACTAAACGAAAAACTATTAGTTTCATCTTAATAAAACAAGCTTTAATCTTTAATCTTTAATCTTCTTCTTATTTTTCATCTTAATAA
>JARUHE010332129.1:0-10851 GCA_031471125.1 Archaeomysis grebnitzkii | reverse complement strand
TGTATACATATAAATATATATATATATCTGGAGTATTTCACACCACCTTGTTATTGACATGAACAAGAGTGGTTCAAACCTATGATAGAAGAGCTCCGGCAAATCCGAACAAAGCTGAACGAGAGGAGAAACAAACGAACAATTGGACGACTGATTCTCAACAAAATTACGGCCTTATAATTAACACTTTAACCGTTTATTGTATCACCGGTGCTACACGAAAGAGTTAAAGTGTTAACAAACCAATTTTGTTTAGATTTGAACAAAGAGTCTATAAGAAGAATAAAACATATCATAAGTAAACGTTGGCTTACATTAATTACTCCTATATAGACTTTTGTTTGACTTCTGGTCTAATAATTATTTGATAATTAAAACCAAATAATCAATTTGTTAATGTCAGTTGATAATAGATTAAATAAATAACTATGCAAATAAATGTTTAAAAACAATAGATAACGCTACATGAATAATTATTAACGCATTCTATATGACAAGTAAAAAATATAGCCAAATAAAATACATTAATAAAACATTAATAGTCAACATTAGTTAATGTCTTATAGACAACAATTGGTGATACTAACATGCATTAAACAATGAAAAACTAAATCTAAACTATACATTTTTAACAAATAAATATGCAGTTATGTTAAACTTGAAAACAAATTATATAAACAACGAAAACAAACATAAAATCTATAAATCAGAAAAAATAAATTTATAGACAACTTTACCAAAACAATCTTGCTTACAGCCAAATACAAGACAGGTTACTGCATGTATACGTTTAATAAGGATAGACAAAACCTTTTGGAACCAACTGGAAACATTGTACAAAATGTGAGGTGTGCGCACTGTACATAACATAAATAGTGTAAAGTGTACGCACTGTACATAATATAAATAATGTAAAGCGTACGCACTATACATAATATAAATAATGTACAGTGTACGCACTGTACATAATACAAATAATGTAAAGTGTACGCACTGTACATAATATAATTAATGTAAAGTGTACGCACTGTACATAATATAAACAATATAAAGTGTACGCACTATACATAATATAAATAATGCAAAGTGTACGCACTGTACATAGTATAAATAATGTAAAGTGTACGCACTATACATAATATAAATAATGTAAAGTGTACGCACTGTACATAATATAAACAGTGTAAAGTGTACGCACTGTACATAATATAAATAATGTAAAGTTTACGCATTGCATATACTATAAAAAAAGAAGTTACATTCCAATATTTCATCATAAAATGAGGTACAAACATAAGTAAAACGCATATAAATACATTCAAATGGGTTTATTCATATAAAACATGTAAATATACCATAAACATTAATATTTGGTCATATTTCCTTTGACCTTGATGACCTGCCTCATCCTCCGTAAGCATGGAATCAGCAAGAGCCTCGAAGTAGGGCTCCTCCATCCTTATCCACTATTGAGTAATCAACTCAATCATGGCCGGCAGTGATGTCAGTTTGTACCTCTTAAGACGGTTTTTGAAAACATTCCATACATTTTTGATCGTGTTGAGTTCCGGGGAGTTACCGAGCCACTCCAAGATATTTATTTTTTCGTCTGCAAGCCATTTATTCACGATGCCACTCCTGTGACAAGGAGCCCCATCGTCCATGAATTTTGTGCAACGGTGGATTTGATAGTGGAGTTTCATATGATCATTTAAGACATGAATATACCGTGGTCCTCGCATTGTCTTGCCCTTTGGAAAGAAATAAACACATTCTCTACATACGGAATCAGTGTGTTTTACTGTCTTGACAGTGAACTTTGGGTCATACCTGTCGGATCCTCGTGCTCTCCGTACAAGCTGAGATGACCCACGGATCATCCTAAAGGTGCTTTCGTCTGAGAACATCACTCCCCTCCACTGCTCCTTGGCCCAATGACAATAACGATGACAAAACTGAAGTATTTTCTTCCTTATACGGTCGGTAATCAATAGCATCTTGGATTCGCGACTACATGAAAAGCCCATATCCTTTAGGAGGCGATGTTGAATTGTCCGGATTGAAACGTCATCAAGCAGTCCAGAGGGATTTTTCTTGATTTCAGCCAGAATCATGAAAGGGTCCTTCTTATTGCCTCTCTTCATGAGCTCGTCAGTCCATGGAGTCGTCTTTTTGTTACGTCCTGACCCCTTCTTTCGTTGCGGTGTAATGTTTGGCGGGAGATCGTTTGCAGCTTGCTTGTGGTGATATACTGTCATCCGAGAGACGTTACTCCGCAGCAACACTGATCAAAGAGAAGCCATTTACGATTTTTGTGAGAGCCCAGGCCTTTTCCTCTGCTGCCATATGCTCGGAAATTATCTTTGACAATCGTTGGCAGTTTGGCGGGGGTCATAAAGTAGTGTAACGCAGTAAAGTGGACGCGGCTGAGGAGTATAGCAGTACACCCCCCTCATCAACGTATGTCACACACTTATTTCCTGAATCGCACACCACCTATAGTACTGACCAAGTACTGCTGCCAAACATACAATAAAACCGTTAAAAATATAAAGCGCGTTCGTTGAAATCAATAAAACAATATTACCTGTTTTCAATGTAACCTTTTTTTTGCGCCCACTTAATATAATTAATGTACAGTGTACTTACTGTAACTAATATAATGAATTTACAGTGTTCTTACTGTATATAATATAATTAATGTACAGTGTACACATTGTACATAATATAATTAATATACAGTGTACATAAAGTACATACTACAATTAATATACAGTGTACATAACGTACATACTATAAGCACAGTACAATGTACATACTAAATGATTAAGAGATCTAAAGATCTAAGTGTTAATTGAAGATACAAGCATGTTTATAAAATATGAAAATCTCTTTATAAACAAAAAAAAATAATAATAATAGTATTTATTATTGTAATGAAAATAATTATTTTCGTAAAATTAATAAACAATGTAAGAACAAAAAAAGATAAAATTATAAAGTATATTTGTTTATAATAATAAAAAAACATAATACTAACAGCAATCACAATTGTAAGTTAAAAATATATCATACCTATTAACTATATGGTACCAATAATAACGTTAGTAAAACAATAAAAATAACAAACATAATACTAAAAATAATAAACTTATAACAATAATAAGAAACAACGCATAAGATAATGACAATATTAAAGATTGAAAATAATATAAATACTAAAGGTTCTAACAACCACAAAAACCTCTAGACAAAATAATAATACTAGCTGTAATATTAATGATAATATAATAATAATAATAATGTTCATAATAACGGAAAATGTAATAAAAATGACAACATTATAATGATAACTAAATAGTGTTGAAATAACAATAGGAAAAATATTTGGTATTTCGCTCACACAATTCGTCATCGAATCAAACTTAGCGTCGATTTTAATGGGAAAATATTCATGAGGTCGGAACGAACGGTCGATTAATTCGTCGCTTGTCAAAATTGTAACGGACAGAGTACTGACATCTTAAACTGTTTCATTTGGCCCTAATGTATTAATTTTCACATTTTATTACTCTCCTTTCTTCGATCTCGCTCTATTTCACCCGTTTTCTCTCTATCTCTCTCGCTTTTTGGTCTACATATATGCTTAGGATTATTTTGCAAATTAGGAATCCATCTATGTATAACATATATCACCTGACCCAAACCAGAAATAATAACATTGGAAAATGCATAAATTTAGTCATGTTCTATGTTTTTTGTAACGCTCAACTATAAACATGTATGACAAAAATATGATTCGATCAGTTCAAGAAACCATTTTTTTGAAATTTAGTTCTATCCCTCAGTAGTTTCATGATTTGCTAAACAAACAAGTATGGGATGGTTTTCAATGCTAAAGTTCGAAGAATAAGATTTTTGATAAACCAATTTTACTTCATTAAGGAAACAGAAAATTATTTGATCGGAATCGATTTCTAAAGACATTTCACACGTAATTAAATCAATCCAATAATGGTAAAATAGACTCATATGTGAGGATGAACATTCAAAAAATTCATTTTAAATTACACATTACAATAATTATATATGTGTTTATTGAACTAATGTGAATTAGAACATGTTTTCTTGTAAGGTGTATGCATCAATAACGTCAATAATAATTATTGAAAGAATACAACAACGAAATAAAACACAACGCAGGCTTTCAAACAAGTAAAAATAACAAAAACAAATGTATTGTGATCAAGTGACTTAACACTAATCGTTTCTGGTAACACCGGTGATACATAAATCTAATAGCTTTCTCCATCTTATGTTACACCAGTGATACAAATTATGTTAGTTATGGTTTTGATTAAATTATACAGGTAACTAGTTTTGATTAAGTTATACAGGTAAATAGTTACCTGTATAATTATGGTTTTGATTAAATTATACAGGTAACTAGTTTTGATTAAATTATACAGGTAAATAGTTACCTGTATAATTTAATCAAAACCATAACTAAACTTAATTTGTATCGCTGGTGTAACATAATATGGAGTAAGCTATTAGATTTATGTATCACCGCTGTTACAAAAAACGGTTATAGTTTAGACTGTGTTAATAACGACGTTCATTTTGTATGTTACAATCTTGGGACAATTATATTTTTTTATAAGTGAACGTTTATTACGGTTAATTTAGCTTATGTTTATCTAAGATTTGATATAGGTATGATTGTATGTCAAAATCTTTATTATTGGTGTTTATATATTTCTTATGTTTTGTAAAATGTAGCACATACCTGATCAAAATCTATCAAATAATCAGTCATTGTATTAAGAAATTTTCATATTGAAATTGGAGTTCTATTAAAAATTAGTTTTTCAATATTAAAATAATAAAACTAGTTTGTTGCAAAAAAAAATTATCCTCAAAAATTTATTTTCGTAAGTAAATTATAAAATTGAAAAGCATTAGAAAATACTTTATAAAATTCTATACTCATCAAAAAGCGATTAGTGTGAACACCTTAAATAAATTAACTTCTCCAAAATATAATAAAGAAAGCCTTAGAATTTCTGACCTTTTGTTTTATATTTTTATCAAAAGTATTTTTAATTTGCTCAAAATGTTCTAAAAATCGTACTTTATAAGTTTCATAATATAATATTTTATTCATGAATTTATTTGAAGTAAATAATTTTGGATTGTTTTAGTTTCAAGTTTCAGGTACACGAAATGTATAAATTCACAACATATGCACAGTTTTTTAGATTTTTTTTAAAAGAAACATCAAGTAGCCTTTGTATTTATAAAACATTATTTGTAAATCGTACAATGTATTTATGTGTAGTCTTTCTACAATTCTGAAATAAGAATATATATGTTAAGCTCAGTTTGGTAATACAATAAACGTGTTAGTATAATGTTAACTAGTGTAAGGATGGATGTAAAACTGAGATGACATACGAAGCAATGAGAGTGTGGTTCTATGATACTCGCCAATAAAAAAATGTAACCAAGCAAGCATAATCAACGCCGACTCTACTACAGGCCTTTCACATCGAAACCTTAGTTACACGAACACGTGTTCGACTCATCCTTTCTTGATACGGGGTTAGATTTCTTGTCGTTCCATCAATGTTAAAATAGTTGATCTACGATCAAAGATGAAGAAAGGTTAAGTCGAGTTCACTGTTATGCTTTGTATCTATGCTACCAATTGTGCTTCCAATGGTTTTTTGTAACTAACAAAAATTCCTTGCAGGTATGAACAAGGCCTGTAGTAGAGTCGGCGTTGAATATGCTTGATTGCTATTACGAACTTTTGTTTTGCTGTCAAAATGTATGATGAAAATATTACTTGTAAGTACTTTTTGTTCGAAAAAAATACAGAAAACAATTTGAGAAAAACTGAAATGACAACAATCATACTGAGCATCGTGTATCAAATAAGTTTAATGTCACGATTTATTGTTTCCAAATGATTCTGATCATGTAATAACCCAAGTTTATGCATAAATAGTTGTTTGATTGGTCAACATTATACTAACATTCTTATGTTCATTCTGCAATTTAGAGTAGCCATGCTACCAGTGTGCATTTTGTGTTTTGGTAATTTTATATTTCATTTGAATCATAAGCCATTAATTAACGGATTATTTTTTGTAAAACAAGTACAACATAGCCAAATGAACGTGTATTGTTTTGGTTCGAAATATTGTGCGTTATGTATATATAGACTCATTAGTTCAGAGACATTGAAGTTTTTGTATTATATTGATATATAACTAGGCATTATGAATACTTAAAATCAATCAATTATGAACACAACACATGTAGTGAAGTAAAAAGTAAAAAACAAACATGTGAAACGAACTTCCAACATTGAAACATTGGTAAATAACATTGTGTTAGCACAAAATAAAATAAATGCGAGTCAGAAATGGCTTATGATATACATATGATTGATACATTAACATTCGGCACAAAGATTGTTTTTGGCAAGAGGTAAGTTAGTCACGACTGTCTTGTAAATTGACTTTTTCTGAAGGAAAAACACAAGAATGTCCTTGCATTCCTTAACTCTCTCGGGAGATGATCTACCAAAATGAAAGGCCAAGTTCTTTCTTCATTTATCTTTTCCTTTCAGTGTCAACGTATTAAGTTCCCTAAAAGCAACATAGTTTGTTCCTCTTATACTAATTTAATGTTAGGTACATCTTTAATAGGTGATTAGATAAAAGGAAGACAAAATGGTTGATATCAAAATAATTAATTTCATCTTCCGTTCTTGTAGGTTTTTATGTCAGGTAAAATGGTAGTGCATACTATAAGTCACGAACCTACACTTAAGTACAGTTGTATAATGTAAAAAAAATGTTTACTTTTATTATGGTATTTGAAACCTGTTTAATTTAGAAAAGTTTGGGCAAAATTGTGAATGCATATATTTAAGTGAAGCCCTCGGCTAACCCGAACTCGCTATTAAAACTTCCTGACCAATTTATGCAACATATAATATAAACTATAGACTTTAAGAAAATTAACTTGAGCCATCTTTCCTAGGAAAGAGATTGTACAGTTATGAAATGGAAATTAAAACTTGATATAATTAATATATTTACAAGACAATTTCAAAAATGATTTTATTTAAGAAACGCACTCAATGAATTCTGTATATATAGCGAGTAAGAAAAGCATAGATACAATTTTTATCTATGTCATCTTTTAATTGTGTATTGGCACTGTCTGATGATGATGGAAATTTCTTCGAAAGCTTTCCTCTATTACGAGAAGCAATTACAACATATTTTTGACAAACAAGTGAAACCATCAGATGAGAGCAAAAAAACATATTTGCACATTTTCTACAAAAATAAAAAGTAGCGTAACCTCCTCATCAAGAACAGTACGAGCCGAAAGATTGAGTCCGAAGGACACCACGTCGTCTAAGCCTTTGTTTGCAACCATAGGGGATGTAATTCTCCTAAGTACATTGGGTACACAACGTGCAATTTGGATGAACGATTTCGGATGCACACCGTCACTAGGTCCATTGCTAGATACCTGAAGGAGGAACACAGCAGTAGAAAAACAAACACAAGCGAAATTCTGCAGGCCACCAACATCTTGGTCAATTACTCTTCAAAGAAAGAATTCGTAATAGCAGAGGCGATTTCAATAAAAAATGAACGACCACAATTAAATTCACAAGAAGAAGGTTCCACACGGGTCTTAAAAATATTCAAACATTGAAGAAATCTTAGTATACTGATACCACAACAATATTATTATATTTTCAATTTTGTAATTTTTCATATTTTAATTTTATATGTAAATTGTCTAATATTTTGAAAATAAACTTTAATTAAATCCCTTATATCATAAATACACTTTTACTCAAACTTCTTTTAAATAAATATAATGTCGTTAAACTGTATACATTATTGCAATAATATTACGCCCCCGTCTTATTAAAGATTTTATTATTTCTATTAAATTTTTAAACAACTGTATATATTATTAAACTCTTTTAAAACCTTCTTAAAACCTATTGTTTTAACTTAGAACTAGAATCGTTTTATTGTTTTTTACATGTAATTATGAGTTTTATGTCATTTTGTTTTAATTTAAAAATGTAAACCGAAGTTTACATTAATTTTTACCTAGTAAATGTGATTATAACCAGAGAAATGGTTGAAACTAAAATACGGAAGATTAGAAAAAATAAAATTGAAATTAATACAAACAAAAGAGTCATCTTATCTATAATGAATCTTGTTTAATATATATATATATATACGCATTGCATGAAAGCAATTTGTTTTCCTGTTTATATTGTAATTGTATTTAACAAGAACAAAGAAATTGTAATAAAGAAAATTTAAACTTGTTGTGTTTACCCTCCCTATTATTATGTGAAGATAATTAGGTTTTGAATAAGGTATAGTTTTAGATTACTGATAAGTAAAGGATAATTGTAATCAAATCTAGGCTAATAAAGTGAAACCAAATCTATAATATTAAATTTTTAATTTACGCATTGAAACCTGCAAAATTTTTAAATGTTCCGCTTAACAAGAATTTCGTCGGCACAACAAAACTGAAGCTAGTAATACAATTTTAAAATTTTGTTTGTTTTGTTTTGTTTTGTTTAGATTTATTTCATATATATGGACAAATTTTTTTGTTTTGTTTTTTAAAAACTGATTTATATTTATTTTTGTACATTTAGATATGTTTTTGTATTCTGTTTTTAAATAGATTTAGATTTATTTTTGTATGTATTCAGATTTATTTTTGTATTGTGTAATTTTATCATTTCTTTTAAATTCAATTTTTTAGTATATTTTTTATAACTTTATAGCCTGAAGATGGTCACAGGACTGAAATCGGTAGTAATTGTAAGAAAACGAATAACGAATATGTGAGATGTCTCCATTTCTTATTCAATTCTTTGAATATCAAATTAAGAAATTTGGAAAATATAAAATCAAAGATGATAACAAAAAATGGTCATTAATTTTTAATGAAATACATATTTATAGCTATATATATATATAAATGTATATACATATATGTATGAAACGTGTATGTAGTAGTACATGGGGCACGTCATAAATAAATAAATTAGTATATAATTATTTTAATTTATACACATTACTATGTTAATCAAGGTCAGTTATTATATTAAGAAACCTCAATTTAGCTATTTTTTAATTTGCAAGGTGTATTTTGATACATCTAGTATTGTTATAATTCAGTAAAATCCAACGATATGAGTTAGAATGTAAAACAATATTTTACTTATTCATATTTGTTTGATAAGTTAAACTTTCATTATGAAGGGAAATCAGCAAATGTATATACACTTAGGATTACCAAATACATTTGTTTCATGAAAATACAGTTTACAATGTAATTAAAATAACTGTGTTAGTCGTTTCAAATGTATTAGTTTCTTTATTAACACATTAAAACACACGGTTATAAAAACCTAATGGACGAAAGACTTAATATTAAGTTTTAAAAGAAATATCTGATAATAACTCAAAGCTAAACTTGGATCATAAATGGATAAAATAAAGTCTTATGAAAGTTAATATCGCTAAAAATGAGAGACAAATTATCTTCTGTCACGATAACCTAATAAAAATAAAAACATTTTTAGTTAATTTGGGTTTATTATTTTTAATAATTAGACTCAATGGCTAATTTAATCTATGAGTAACGTATAATTATATGGTATTAAAAAGGCGATTTTATACCAAACTGTTTTGCTCAACATTCGTATAAATTGTTATCATTAGGTTTAGGTTTTAATAATTAGTAACATATACCGTCCTTTTTTCTGACATATAAGAACAATACAAAGGTTTGTTCATAAAATAATTGACAGTTTCCATATCACACCAATTTGTCATACAACTATTATTGTTATAGTTATGTTACATTAACAAAAACTTATTCCATGGATATGCTCGTACTAATTAAACCACGATGCATACTGTATATAACGAATTAATTGCATATATTTTTCACCATTAAATATGTAAGGCAATTGTATAACTATATGTTTAGTTTTGTAGTTTGATGTGTACTTTGTAAGCTCATACATAAATTTAATGAAAGTTTAGTCATATTATAAACGGAGATGTCTCCCAACATTACTACTTGATAATAAAAGGTATACTAGTATTAAAATTAAAGTATAAAACACAGAGCTGAAGAAAACAAACTGCAACATACGCAAGTTAAAATAAAAATGTATTACATTTTTTGTTATAATCTTTTTGTTTGCTATACGTGTATATACTATATTCATCCAACCATTCTAATAATTTCTAGCTTTATTGAAGTACGAATAAGAAAGTGAATTAGGAAACAGGTGTAGATGAAATTTACATCTTAAAATAAACTGAAACTATCTAGAGAAATATCAAATATTGGCGCAAAACAAACTTTTAATGTACATAATAATTGCTCGTTTCTATGGGGAATATGGGTCGCCGAATCTTTCAATACAATAAGTTATATTTATAATTTATAATTTAACGATTGTATTTAGTTTTTAATTTAAACAGATATTGTTAATTTTACTTTCTTGGCACATGTTTTGTTCCATAAATTGATGTATGCCTTGTCATAACTTCAACCGACGAGGCTTAATGTTTAGTTACGAACTAATTTGTATTTAGGAACTTATGTCCTTCACTCAGTTTCTCGTACATAATGAATAATAGATTATCCGGCATTTGTTCAGTTTCACTGCGCGCTTTAGATCTTAGCAACATTTAATGAAAATGGTAAGACATGTAGGTTATTTTATTTAAATTTCGAATCAAGTTGTAAGAAACAACT
>JARUHE010332128.1:0-18992 GCA_031471125.1 Archaeomysis grebnitzkii | reverse complement strand
ACACCAGATGCTGTTGGCAACAGCGCTCTTTGCCATTGTAGCTAATGTGCTGTATAATATTCTATAATAAAAAAAAGCACTGTTGTGTTCTTACATTATTATGATAACGTGATTGTAATGATAGGCTTTAGGGTTTATTTGTACAAAAACATACAAAACCAATGAGGGTATAAATCCATTATAGTGTACACTTAAAATGTTTTTACAGAACATAGTCAAAAACTCTACCAAAATGTTATGTTAAAAATAAAACATAAAATTCTATTAGAAAATTTTAGATGGTGCTTGCTATGAATAATATTATACAAATATAAATCTATTAAAGTTGTTAAAATATTACTCTGTCCTTTTAAATCCATTTAAAGAAAAATATTGATTGATAAAAAATTGTTGAAATGGAAAGTGTTTGAATGATAACAAAACATAAACTCATAAAAATAAAATAAAATAAAAGAGTATGAAAAATATAAGCCCACAAAACTACTAATTACTAAGATCTATTTACAAAAAATTATTTTGTTTAAAAAAAAATATATATAGTTTACATTACATTAATTGTATGTGATACAGCCACTATTTTGACATTACAAACTGTTAAAATCTTTTTTAAGCATGCAGTAGGATTGGGGTGGATGAACTCATTAGGTAATTCATTTATTAATTTGCAATTTTAAAAAAATACAAATTGTTTTTAAATGTTTAATCGTACAGTGGGTAAATTAGTTTTACGGTTTCAAATATGCAGGTATTAAATGATGATAAAAAATGTTAAAAAATTTGAATATCAAAGTAAAACGCAAAATATAAAATTTTTAAAACGAAATAGTTATAAACATCATCAAACTGCAATTGTTCTCATTAGTGAAATATTTTTTTCAGCAAATTTAACCATTAATATATTTCTGAGTATTCCATTCCCCAAGCTGTAACTGCTTACTCCACCCCATATTATTATATTATTGTTTAATACTGGATACACCAGTGAATGATATATAGTGATTAGAGTATTAAGGGGTAACACTGAACGTAAGGAAAAAGTAATGCCCTTTAACTTTGCTAGTTTTATTGTAACCTGTTCTATATGTTTTTTAAAACTAAATTTGTTATCAATTATAACTCCCAAATATTTAAACTCAAACACTCACTCAATAATTGCACCATTATAGTGAATATTTGGCAACTGACTGACAGCCTTAGGCGTGAACAACATTAGTTTCGTTTTTTTACATTAAGAGTTAATTTATTACCTGTGAGCCATTGAGTCAACTTATCAATAAGTGCGTGTACTTTACTGATGCATCCAGATAAAGGTACATCTGTAACATACAGTACCGCATCATCGGTAAATAAAATTGTTTGGTCAGGGTTTATGGAAACAATATCATTTAAATATAAATTAAAAACATAGGGTCCCAAAACAGAAGCTTGGGATATACCTGACAAGAGATTTGTATTGGCGGATGTTAACCCTTCAATATCAATATACTGCTTTCTATCAGTTAAATATAACCTCAAAAATTATAGCGTTATCCCTTTAAATCTATAGATGGATAACTTGTGCAGAAGTATATCTACATCAACCGTGTCGAATGCCTTTTTTAAATCCAGAAATAATGCTATAGTGAAATATTTTTTTATTAAAAGTTTTTAAGATATTGGAAAATAAATCAAAATTAGCCAAACTTGGGCTAAAATTTTTACAAGATCCAAATTGATATCTGGAAATTAAATTCAGTTTTTCCACAAATTCCAAAATTCGGTTAAACTTTAATTTTCAAACACTTTATTAAACGTGCAAAGGTTAGATATTGGTCTGAAATTGCCTGCTTCATTTAAGGGTCCTCCCTTAATTAATGATTAGTAAGTACAAAAGTACTAATGAGTTTAACTTATATATTGCAATTGTAATTATGTAAATAATTATCTTGAACATTAATACTTTTTGAAGGAAAAGTTTATTATTACTGTCATTGGTGGTGAGTTATAAAACATTTAAAATTGAACACCAAAGAAGATATTTTCAAATTAGTTTTCAAACTAATTCAAAAAACTTTTCCAACATAATAAAAATTTCTGAATGCCTCACATTCATCAAAAGTTTGGAAAATTTATGTAAAATTCTTATGAATTTATTACTAAAAATTTTGCAACTAACTTAAGTTTATTATCATTAAGATGGCTCTCATGTTAACAATGTTATTTGAAAAAGTTAGATTGATTGGATGTCATTATAACTAGTATTTATAAATTTATTACCACTTGCACACAATTTTCGAACTGATAACACAAAATTCTTTACATCGTAATTGCTTATAGTTTACTACTAAATAAATTAAATAATTGTAAGAAACTTTATACTGGATCTTAAATTTACACGTTTTTTAATATTAAAATTTTAACTGAAATTTATAACAAAATGTTTTTCTCTAATATTTTTTTTACCCATGAACGAATCAAAACGATGATGAGTAGCACTCTGGGCTGTAGTGCACCAACCTGTTCGCATTTTACCAGAGGAATATGTTTGGAAAATAAATGAGTGGTGCCACTCAATTGAGTGAGTTCTAGAGTAAGAAAAACCAGGCTTGTTTGAGTAAAATGGAGAATTAGTGACTCGACGAGTTGTCCATGTGGAGGCGAACAACATACGAGAGAACACAGTCGGACTAACCTCTAACTAGCAAACACATAGTGGATCGTTGATCTTCTTGCGGCAAGCTGTACAACCGCACAATTTATTAAGGTTTCATGTGATAAGATTTAATTATGGAAGAATTAAAAGACAAACATTTTATTATGGTTTATAAATAATTTTATTTGTAAGAGCTTTCTTGAAATAATATAATAAAATTTAAATCATAAATCTTTTCAGTTGTTTATTAAATGTAAAATGAATAATTCATAGTTGGAGAAAGCGTTTGCCATAAAACATACGAACACAAAAGACAGATTTGCCTCATTTGCTATTCAAAATAAAATAAACAGAAGACAACAAAATCCAACATGACAATAGTGGTAGCATTTCAAAATAGTAAGATGTACAAGGAACAATCGAAGATAAATAATAGTTGCATTTATTGACCAATCTGAATTGAAGCCTTGGTGCTACGTGAAGTTTGGCATTAGTCAAGTTTTTTGGTGCAAATGAATTTGTTTTAAAACAATTATAATAATTTTTTCTAAACTATTAAGTTATACAGACAATTTACTTATTTAACGTTTTCTAAACTTTCTTTGTAAGATTAAAGCAAGTTATAATTGTTTTAAAGCAATCAAACCAATTTATTTCCATTGATGACGTAAGCTAATGCTAAGCTTGTAAATAATTATGGCAACGACGCTGAAGTTCGGATCGAATGTTACACCGAACAGCGAATGAACAATTGTTTTGTTGATCAGTGTTATTTATTATTTTATCCACAAAAACATTGGTTTTAAATTTATTTGTTATTTTGTTTTGTACATAATAATGCTTCATTGTATTGGGATTTATAAAACTTAAATATTTTTATTTCGAAACGTTTGTTTTGAAAATCTAAATTCGACATTGCACAAAAAGTTCAACTAAGCTCATATCGATAATCCAAAACTATTAATTCCTATTTTTTTCTCTTGTTTTTGAACCAAAAAATATTTTTTCGTCCGAAGTAATTAATCAAAACCTTGTCAGGCCACTTCATTTGTGCCTTGTCATGTCTTACACAAAAAATAATTCTTAACCATGATTACAAAATTATCTTCATTTAAAAAACATGTTTCCAGGTTAATATTTTCAATGCAATATATTTTTGCTTATAAAACTGAGCCTACTAAGCATAACAATAATAAAATGTTTTACTATGAAAGAAATGAACAGAAGAAAATTTTAAATCTTTATGTAATTTCAAGTGATTACCGAAAAATCTTCATTTAATCAAAATCACTTCTAATACAGTATAAACTTTCCAACATTTCATTTCTGCTGTTGCAAAATAATGTTATTAAACATAAAATAATTATGATTTTTGTAAAAAACGTCTTTATAAAAATATTTGACATTAATAAATCACTAATGGTAGTTTTCCAAAATTTAAGACAGTCTGAAAATTAAATTCACAGCTAAAAATGGTTTAAATTAATGATAATCACATTTTAGGTTATATTATTACAAATTTTTATTTGAAAATTTATCGTTCAAATTTTTAATAAATCTTCCATTAATGAAATATTTTTCCTGGGAACATTATTGATTATTTTCTCAATTTTTGTTGCTTCAAGGGTAATAAATTTTCTGCCACTTAATGACGTCATGTTTTCCACATTTTGCCAAAAGCACTTCGAAAAAAAGATACTAGAAAATTTATTGTTATGGAAATAACATTTTTTATAAATTTTGAAAGCAAAAATGTATGTGTTATATTTGAACACATTTATAACTATTTATAACTAAGGCTTTTGAGTCCGCATCTTAAGAGAAATTTATATTAAACCTTTCCTTAATATCCACCACTTTGGTGTAAGGGCTTCTCAGAGTTTAACTTCTGAGAAACCTTTAAACCGAAGTGATGGGATTTCAAAAAAAGTTTAATGGAAACATTTCATATGATGCCGACTCAAAAGGGTTATTATAAATAGTTGTCAATTTATTAAAATATAACACATAAAAATAGCGTTTTCAAACTTAAAAAAAATGTTACTTTCATAATAATACATTTTCTGGAACTTATTAATGAGAATAATTTTTTATTTCAATAAACTAGTCGTACAAGTTTGTATGAAAGCCTTGTGTTGTAAAATAACTTAATTTGATAAATTATAAAATGAATGAACTAGTATTATACAAGGTTTGGAAAAATATTTCGTGTGTTATCTTATTGACTGGACACTTGTAAACTGTAGTGTAAGAATAAAGGCTGGAGGGTTTCAGTCTTTACATTGTGTAATGTTTTCAATTAAGAGGACTTTGTTTGCTTTAGTTTAATTATAGATTTCTATAGAAAAGTAAACAATAGAAAAAATATAGGTATGGTAATAAACATTTTTATTTGTTTATCAATTAACAACGTCAATTAGTCTGAAAATAATAAATTATATTTTAGAAAATTTTTCATTTATTTGTGTATCATATTTTTTATATAAACTATGATTTTATAATAAATTTTATGATTACAAATATAAAACAATTTAAAAAATATAATTGGAAGAGAAAACCTAATTTACAGACAAAAATGGTTTTGTTTGACTTACCTTTCTTTCTTTTGACGGTTCTTCTCAAAAACTTTGCCATTGTCCTCTTTCAAAAAAGTGAACAAAACAATCCGTCTATTTCTTATCACTCAGTTTCAAGATAAATCAAACTTTTCAAAATAATTGAAGTTTATATATTTAGATAAATTTTAAGTTATTTTCTGCTTTTTTTAAATGTTCAACGCTGAAATATGTTTTTTTTAAAATAGTTTACATGTTTGATAATTAATTAATAATTCATATATTATTATTATAAGTTCATACTTTTTTTTTCATAGTAAACTTATAAGCTCTATAGTCTATAATAGTTATTATTAATTAATTAATTACTTAATAGTTCATATTTGTTTATAGTAAACCTATAAAATCTATAGTCTATAATAGTTTTTATTAATTAATTAATTAATTAATAGTTCATGTTTATTTATAGTAAACCTATAAACTTTACAGTCTATAATAGTTATTATTAATTAATTAATTAATAGTTCATGTTTTTTTAAAGTAAACCTATAAACTCTATAGTCTATAATAGTTATTATTTAGTAATTACTTAATTAATTAATAGTTCGTGTTTTATATAGTAAACCTATAAACTCTATAGTCTATAATAATTTTTATTTAGTAATTAATTAATTAATTAATACTTCATGTTTTTTTTATAGTAAACCTATAAACTCTATAGTCTATAATAATTTTTATTTAGTAATTAATTAATTAATTAATAGTTCATGTTTTTTTTATAGTAAACCTATAAACTCTATAGTCTATAATAGTTATTGTTTAGTAATTAATTAATTAATTAATAGTTCATGTTTTTTTTATAGTAAACCTATAAACGCTATAGTCTATAATAGTTTTTATTTAGTAATTAATTAATTAATTAATAGTTCATGTTTTTTTATAGTAAACTTATAAACTCTATAGTCTATAATAGTTATTGTTTAGTAATTAATTAATTAATTAATAGTTCATATTTTTGTTTATAGTAAATCTATAAACTCTATAGTCCATAATAGTTTTTATTTAGTAATTAATTAATTAATTAATAGTTCATATTTTTTATATTAAACCTATAAACTCTATAGTCTATAATAGTTATTATTTAGTAATTAATTAATTAATTAATAGTTGATGTTTTTTTTATAGTAAACCTATAAACTCTATAATCTATAATAGTTTTTATTTAGTAATTAATTAATTAATTATAAGTTCATTTTTTTATAGTAAACCTATAAACTCTATAGTCTATAATAGTTTTTATTTAGTAATTAATTAATTAATTAATAGTCCATGTTTTTTTATAGTAAACCTATAAATTCTATAGTCTATAATAGTTATTATTTATTTATTAATTAATTAATTAATTAATAGTTCATGTTTTTTTTTATAGTAAACCTATAACTCTATAGTCTATAATAGTTATTATTTAGTAATTAATTAATTAATTAATAGTTCATGTTTTTTATAGTAAACCTATAAACTCTATAGTCTATAATAGTTTTTATTTAGTAATTAATTATTAGTTCATTTTTTTTATAGTAAACCTATAAACTCTATAGTCTATAATAGTTATTATTATAGAATTTTATACAGCACATGCGCTACAGAGGCGAAGAATGCTTATACTAATTCTGATCATATTTGTTGCATACTAATAGTTATAGTCTTTAAAATTACAGAAAAAATTATAATTGCAGTTAAACAAAAACAGACGGTTTTCTATAGCCATTCGATAACACTTAAAGTTTAATAAATAAAAAATGATTACAACAAATTGAAGGAAACAAGAAAGCTTGAGAACAAGATTTCAGCGCTTCTAATTCTCAAACATAACAAAAAATTAACAATTTATTAATTATAAAAGGGAATTAGTGGTATCAAATATTTGTTTCTTTGGGCTATCTAAATATAGTAGAATCCACAGAACAAAAATGTAGTTGTAATGTAACGACCTATAAATTAAAACCCAAACAAGAACACTGCATCAAGTATATTTTGTTTACATTAAAGGAGAATAATTTTCTCGTTTATGAAATTCAACCAATAATAAACGAAGGTCTTAAGTAATGGTGAAAGATAACATCTATGAATGGTCCATAAAATAAGTTTTTATTATCACATTTACAGCAAGAAACTTTCAGTAGCTTATGAAAATAATTCCCTTTCTAATACTCAAGCGTATAAAGATATTTATGTGATCACACATATTTTTAGGTTATTACCATCCCAATAGGATACTGTCCCCAAGCTTTAAAACTCACAAATTTGAATGAACATCAGATTTCATATGATTCTTGTAAGCCAATATTGACCTCAATATCACCAATTTAAAGTTATCCAACAGCTCTAAATAACCAAAGTTTTGATAAATTCAATCATAGCAACGTCAACAATACTGGTGAGAACAAAGATGGTAAATTTGGTTCTTAAATGTGAACAAGTTATGTTAATGAAAATAAATTTGATCTAAAAAATAAAAATTTTTGACGGACGTTAAAAAATATAAAAGTACAATTTTTAAACTGACACCATGCAACAGTAAATTTTTTTGTGAAGGAAAATAAATTCTCATAAATATTCATTTGAATTTTAAACTAAATATTCTTTAATGCAACAGCTTAGGCCATTTCGCGTTTCTTTGTCCATTTTTGACACCACTTTTTCACTTATTTTTTAATGATCTCGCAGTTGCTTAAACATTATTTTTCAGCATTATTAAAATTGGTATTCTAAATAATCAATGTCTTGCTTCTTAACACAATACTTAAGTATATAATTGATATGTTGAGCAAATAGTTTTAGTATAGGCTACTGTGTTTAATTATTTACTTCTATTTTCATTTTTTTTACTTATATATCGTTATATCTTATCCATTTTTATGAAAAAAATATTTTTAATAAAAGTATATACAATTTTTTACGTGTATCGTTTTAACGAAAAACTTTAAAAACTTAATTAAACCTCATATTCTTCATTATTATTCATAAATAGCCAATGGTACGGTATTTACCGTATTTATAGTACGATACCAAAATTGTTACCATTTATAATGGTACGGTATTTACCGTATTTATAGTACGATACCAAAATTGTTACTATTTATAATGGTACAATATTTACCGTATTTATAGTACGATACCAAAATTATTACTATTTATAATGGTACAATATTTACCGTATTTATAGTACGATACCAAAATTATTACTATTTATTATGGTACAATATTTACCGTATTTATAGTACGATACCAAAATTGTTACCATTTATAATGGTACGGTATTTACCGAATTTATAGTACTATACCAAAATTGTTACCATTTATAATGGTACGGTATTTACCGTATTTATAGTACGATACCAAAAGGGTTACCATTTATAATGGTACGGTATTTACTGTATTTATAGTACGATACCAAAAGTGTTACCATTTATAATGGTACGGTATTTACTGTATTTATAGTATGATACCAAAATTGTTACCATTTATAATCATACTGTATTCATCGTATTTATAGTACGATACCAAAATTGTTACTATTTATAATGGTACGGTATTTACCGTATTTATAGTACGATACCAAAAGTGTTACCATTTATAATGGTACGGTATTTACCGTATTTATAGTACGATACCAAAATTTTTACCATTTATAATGATACTGTATTTACCGTATTTATAGTACGATACCAAAATTGTTACTATTTATAATGGTACGGTATTTACCGGATTTATAGTACAATACCAAAAATGTTACCATTTATAATGGTACGGTATTTACTGTGTTTATAGTACGATACCAAAATTGTTACCATTTATAATGATACTGTATTTACCGTATTTATAGTACGATACCAAAAGTGTTACCATTTATAATTAATTGTAGTGATTTGTGAAAGTAAATCTATGTTAAATATAAATACAAAAATTATTAAATGAAAGAAACATTTCTGATAAATATAAATGAAAGTCGTGCACGTTTAAGTTCTTGAGCCAACCTTCTTAACTACATACCGCCACAATTTCCCGCTCTTTCCAAATATTTTTCGTGTTATAAACAATTAATTTTAAGTAACGATTTGTTAAACTGAAAACAACTACACTATTTTCCAATCATAAGCTTACATAAATAAAAGCTTAACCTCCTTCACACACACACACACAAACATACACATACACGTAGACATACACATACACACACAAACACACACATACACACACACACAGAGAGAGAGAGAGAGAGAGAGAGAGGGGGGGGGGGAGGAAGATATATATTGAAGTATTGAACCTTAAGTTATACAGTAGAACTCCTGACTTATGAAGTATTGGCTCTTTCATAACTCATAGAGATTTCGTATCTCAGAAAGACAGAACACCTGGATTTTTTAAAGTTTTGAATCCTAGAAAATGAGTGCCATTTATTCTGCGCGTTGTTAAGAATACATTTCGTTAATAAGGCAACTGTGAGTAAATACCATATGTAAATCAACCGTAAGTAAATACTTTACTATATATAAATCAAATGCATAAAATAAAAATTCAGGTAAAACAATTGATATACTTTTTCAGCAAGTGTTTATTAACAAACCCACATAAATAATACATGCAGTTAACGTAAACAAACTTAAATGAAAGTTAACTTTTAATTATTCTTTAAGAAACCCGTTCTAAAGATTAATTTATGAAAGTATTCATTGAATGTATTAAAAAAAATACATTTTTTTAAAATTTAAAGTTAATAATTATGAAACTAATTGTAGCCAAGCTGTTGCCAGAGCTGCTATTTACCCAAATTTGTCGTGTTTATTTATTTATAAAGTTATATTAAAACCATAACAAAAATTAAATCATTGATGACTACAAGAAATTTATTTTCCGTGCTACTTAAAATCATTTGTAGCAAAGGATGAAAATATTTCATAATTCATGTATTTTATAACTTAGATTTGCCATTACTCGGAGCTTTCATAACTCAAGATTTTATAATACAGAATTTTCAGTGAATTTTTAGTTCTTATTTTGTTATAAAAGTAGCAAAAGGTTAAAAACCTAATTGTTGCAAAAAAAGTAATAGTTAATATGTTTTTACGGAATCAAGATGTGAGAGATAAATAAAAGAAGATAAATATTATTAGGTAAAATAAAAATAAATAAAAAAAAAATAAATAAAAAAAAAATTAAAAGAAAATAAAAACATAACATATTTTGTCAATACTATAAATTGAGGAAAATTAACTTACAACCTTCAATAAAAAATGCATTTCCATGAATCAATTTGTTATTGTTTCAAATTCAATAAAATAATGAAAAATAATTCCTTGAAACGATCTTAAAAAGTTTGAATAATAACCTGACCGAAAATATGAAATGAATGTTACTTTTATTAAGTTTGTTTTCATGGATACAAATAAATTTTTTTTTAACTTTTAAAAACTTTTGCACTCAGGAAAACAAAATGTTGTTGAAGGTGAAGCAAGGAAATGGACGTGACCAATTACTTTTTGGGTAAACAAGCTTAAAAAAATAAAAACCACTTTTGAATTCATTAATCGCTGAAAAAACAACACACATATAGCAAGACACAAACAGACACACGAACTTTTTATATAGCAATAATAATGAAACTCGTGTAATCAACAATGACAACAACATACAATTGATATTAACAACAATACCAGTAATAACTATTCTGACAAAACAGAGAAAAACATACTTGAAAAAACATTTAACCATAAGAAACGACCCAGTTTACTTATTTTAGCTTCAATAACTGACCTCTGTTGGGGTTGGTATTGTTGTTGTTAAGGTTGATAGATTATTTGTGGACTCTAAATAAATTTTGGCCCATTTTTAGAATAATAAAAATATTACAGAAAAATTTGTTTAAATGAAAATGCAGAACATAACATTCTATACTGCACTGGTGTCACAAAGGTTTTTGTGAAGTCCGTATTTGTTTATTAAAACATGAATCTTATAAGAAAGTTGAAATTCATGATTAACCGAGATGTTTATTTGAAGGTTTGGAAAAATGTTTATTTAAAAGAAATGAAAGCACTGGAGGTGCTAAGGTAGAATGGCCGATATAATATTTTGCCAAAAGCTTATATTTCTTTAAATAATAGACATTTTAGCAGTTTTTAGACTAAGCCAATTTATCACAAAGTTAATTATTAACCAAGATTTGAAGGTTTAGAAAAAGTTTTATTGGAAATAAATGAAAGAAAATTTTTAATGTATTAATATATTATAGCAATGTATTAAAAAATTACACAAATTTAGAAACTTTTTGAATATACAAACACAGCTTTTACTCGTGCTTGTCTGTTTTATGAACAATAAAAAGATGGTGTAAAAATTTGACCTAACAGTATCAACCACAACAACAACAAAAATAATGTAATAGTAAAATAAATTGTCTTTGCAATAATCCGCTTTCAATATACTACAGAATGTATTTTAAATATATAAGAAATATAATAACATAATCTCATAAACCGTCAACAATGCAGGAATACATTGCTAGGTTTGTATTTTTGTATGTTTTTTTGGTTTATTTTAGTCTAAACATTATTTCTATATTTTGATTTTATTTTCTTTGTTTTTTGTTCATTTTCTTTAACTTTGTTTTTATGTACAGTATGTGTTAGTCAGGCAGTTATTTTTTTGATTATTTTGGTTTACTTCTTCTTTTGTTTTTGAATATTTTGGCTTGTTGTATTTTTGGCTTACCTTTTTTTTTTTTTTGGTTTATGTTTGGTGTGTTCTTAAATTATTATTTTTTAGTTTAATATTTTAGTTTCTTTCAAATTGAATGTATGTTTTATTTTTATTTGCTTTTTTTTGGTAGATGAGATTACTTAGATCTCCCCTTCACTTTCTTAATTTAGTAAAATTTAGAAAAATTTTCATTGTACAGAATCAACAAATTTGAGAAAAAATCTATTAAAAATAAATGTCTTGAAAGCCGCGTTCCAGAAAGTTGATTTAAATTAGAGTTTAAAGCAATTCATCGACAAGCACAAGAAAGTTATTTGCTGCAATCCTTGCTGATACCAGTGAAATTGCCTCATTTATTTGTGTACAGTTGGCCCAGCTGTTGGGTCTGGTTGGCTGAAGCATTAAGCCAAGATGGACACTATCAAGTGTTTTCTTACAATTAAGTGCAAAAAATTTCTAAAATTATATTGAAATATATATGATTCTAATATTTCTATACATTTAATCATACTGCATGATCAAACTTCAACGATTTTGTATTCAATTCTTAAAATATTAAACAAATTGAACTTTTTTATTTCTGACCCACATGTTTATAAATAAAATAATTCAAGGGTAATACATTTTAAGGCACCTACACAAATATAGCCGTTTAGTCTATTTACTAAATTGTTTGTAAAATGTAGATTATGAAAGAAAATTGTTTTCGAATATTCAGTTGTAGCTTAAGATGAAATTGTTTTCGAATATTCAGTTGTAGCTTAAGATGAAATATATAATTTATCTTTTGTCAAACTTACAAAACGTTTCATGCTTCGTATAACACAAAGCTTACCCAAATAAGTTGAGCATTTTAAATAATTTATTTCCAAAATTAATGACTAAAATACCCATAAATAAAAATGTAGTTTTGTGCTTTAAAAAAATATTAAGGAGCGTTTTTATCATACTGAAAAAAACGTAAGTATCTAATTCATGTTTATACAGTATATTATGTTTTACCACACTCAGTGTGTTATCGTCTTTAATCTCAATATCATTTTAAGGTATGTTAGTTCTATATACAAAACTAATTGAATTGTTATTCACTATTATTTTCAAAATCAAACATGGACTTCTTCTTCAGCTTGTTTCCATATTTAGGGAGTCGCTGTTATGTGTGGCTTGGAGCAAAGGTTTTTGAAGCCACGGATGCCCTTCCTGTCCGCCAAGGGCTTGTGACCGCCACTCACTAGTGCTGACCAGCTGCCAAGTGGCTGTAACCTGTTCATTAGTCTTGTATGATCTTTTATATGGTGTCTTAATGTTATTGTTGATGGGTTTTTTCTATGGCAACTTTATTCTATAAAAAACGCGAACCTTGTTAATTTATCTTAATATAGGTGATACGACTTACAATAAATAAATTTACAACATAGATAAATTAATCGGCATTATTATTTATATAAACGTTGCTCATGCACATAAAATTATTTATATGTACACATATCTAGATTAAGAATAAATGAAGAACGAAAGAAAAAATAATGGAGAAAGAAGGATATCCATAAACTAAAGAAACACAAGAACAAGACAAGAGTAAGCTGGAAAACAAAAGAAGAAAAAACAAGGACACATTAGAAAGAATCCAACGGTGAACGAAGTCCCAGGGCCCAACCAGTGGAGGAGGGGCAATGCGAGTGAGCTCTAGTGTGGTATAAAAGTGTGGTAGGCGCAGAGCAAACGATTAAAAGATACTAGGGGTTCAACTCCACAATGAACGCCTCATACCTTCTACTTGTTTAATCTCTTTTTTCTCGAATTATATTTTCTTTTTTCTTTCTTAGGGAACTAATACCTGTTCCCAACTAACTAAGTGTGTTCAAACTTAACGCAAAGAGAAAGGACTGATACACTCAGTCGCTCATAATTCTCTTTTCAATCTACATGAATAATGCAACGTGTTGGTTTCTTACGACGTTTGTCTGTTTGCTAGAAAACTGCAAGCCTTGACACCTTGCAATAATTACGATTTGAATTTTCTTTTTGGTCATTGACTATCGACTTGAAATCACATTTTTATAACCGTTGGACACTTTACAAATTGCTTTTAAACTCCATCAGGAGAGTTATAGGTTCATAAATCTTTTTCTATTATTTTGTTTTCGTATATACTGTACATCACAAGACTATATGCATATCTTCCATATAAATAAATATGTATAAGTATAGCATAATAACATATTATATAATTTTGTTATCATAATAACAGTATTAATAATAATAGTAATAAAAATAACACCAACACTAATAATAATACTAATAAAACTATTAATACTAATGCTAATACTAATAATAATAATAATAGAGATAATAGTAATACAAATAATAATAATAAAAGGAGATATCTCATTCATATTGTACTATTGTTATAACATTCAGCTTATACAAATTATATGTTAGCTCAAGAAGCGATTAACAATCTCAAAGGAAACTTCAACTTTATTCTCTATTCATGAGTCTTTACTCTAGTTTTGAGCTGCATGATAGGATATTCAAAATTGATTTTAATTTTGTTTTCACATTCAATAAATTTGAAAATATAAATATGTAGATTACTTCTATGGTCTAACTAGAGATCTTTAAGAAATTCAACCAGTCACGGAGATAAGAACTAAAATGGCGACTTATGTCTGCTGTCCAGCAGACATTGCAATGTTACTTTTTAGTTTAGTGACACTTGTAAACAAAATGTTTTAAGGAGGCGCTTAGCTGATTCTTAAGAACTACATGTATACCTTTCAACAGTTTTTCCAGCATCGGGCCTAGTGTTGTAACCTAAAAATGAAGTTTCATAAAATTATGCCGCTTGTTTGGGCGTAGCACTATTTCCTCGTTTTTGTTTTGGAAATTTTTGATTTAATAAGGCTTTTGACTATTTAAGATAAGGCTCTGAAATTTTTACAGCTTATTTACACATGTTTTGAAAAAACCTCTCGTGGTCTCTTTCATAGTTTTGTTTAAAACGTTTTCATTTTGTTGAAAATTTCAATCTTTTGACTTTTATGCTAAATAACTTCCTAGCCATGAAGTCTGTTTGAGATCATCCAAGAGTAATTTTAGTGCATTATTGTCGAGCTTGCGTATTGAAGGTCTACATAGGAGTACAATTTCCGAAGTCATCATCGGCCTTGTAGTCGTCGTTGGGGTCGGTGTTGGACAATGAATTGAATGCATAGTTAAATACCATCTACATTTTTAATTTCATTTCATATATGGTAGATTATCGGTTTTAATATGTTGATTTATATTTTATTTTATTGATTTTTATCTATATTTTTTCATTAAATTACCATAGGAATATTTTTTTTTCTATTTTGATTTTATTTATCCGTCAATGGATTGTAAATGAGTCTACATAAATAGTCTGTAAAGCAATTTTTTTGATAACTTTTTTACAGTTACAGTGAGAAACTTGAACCGTACGCGTTCGGTTTGTGGATAATAAATACAATGGTTTTTGAGTTTTGAAAATCGGCCAGTAAGTAAAAAAATGTTATTCACTTTTACGAGTATTCTAAAAACATAGTTTGCCAGGAAACGATATTAAAAGAAATAACAATAATAATAATAACAAAAACGTAATAATACCAACAAAAACTTAATAATAGTTAAAATAAAAAAATAACGAAATAAGGATGATGATAATATTATAAACAATAGTACTTACAATACTATAACAATAAAGAACACGGTCATGTATGGTTTTCTGTGATAGAAATTACATAATGAAATAAATAATATTGATGTATCTGGTATTTTTTGTGGCAGCGTGTGGAAACTTGAGGTCCAAATCGTTCCATTGAAAACGTTCAAGTTGAGATTCTATACGTCTTTGATCTATGGTGAAACTTTCACCAAATCAATTAGTTGTAGTGGTTCTATAATATTTTTTGGAGATAAAACTTGTAATTTTAAGTTTTTTTGTTACTACATTCATTATAATACTGATAATACACATAGAACCTACTTGATTGTTTACTCCCGGCTTCATTTGTACAAGTTTATGGGACAATAATTAAGCAGAGAAACCAAAAAATAAACCAACGCTAAAAATTGAATCCATAATTTAAGGGTTTAAAAGTATTTTCTCTTTTATTGACAAGATGAGAAGAAAATTAAAAAAAATTCAAGTTTAATATCGCTGAATAAACATTTAGAAAATAAATGTAAATTGCAATGAGAGCAATTAAAAATTTACGCACAAAATCTTCAATTTTTTTAATTAATCCAAAAATTGAAAATTTTTTACATAAAATATTTTTTTGGTTCTTTTGAAATTTTAATAGATTTCTTTAGATGAATTGTGAAAGGGGGGGGGGGGGATTTAGATGGAGAAAAGGGATTCTTTAACAGAAGAGAAATACTTAGATGAGGGTGGCCAGTGGAGAGATGTTTTTAGACGTCGGAAGGGAATTTTTTAACTAAGGAGAAGTATTTAGATAAGGGTGTGGATGGGGGGAGATGTATTTAGAGAGAGATAAAAACGATAATAATGAAGACAATGATGGTGATGACGACGATTTTGGTAATAATGGTGATGAAGACGATTTTGGTAATGATGGGGTTGAAAGTTGTATTTCTGTTTTAAGAAAGAAAACAATTTCCAAGAAAGTAATTTAATAAGATATTTGTTTATGTAACTGAAATAAGGAACAAAACATGCAATCGTTTCCAGAAATAATTTTTCTTTGTTTTTATTTTCTATGGTTAAAAAATAATAAAATCAAAAGGCCACAAAATATATTTATATTTAAGTTTATAACCATATCCAATTAGTTCAAATTTAAAGAAAAGTTTATAGTTAAACATATGAGTATACATCTATATATGTATATAAATTTATATATACTGTATATATATATATATATATATTTGATACAAGTACTATTAAATAGTAGTGATGATCTCAAACTTGCTTTCTTTTTTAAGCATTTTTCTATTTTCCTTACTAGGATTTTGATTTCAGGTGGTAATAAATGATATATTATATTATTATATTATATTATTATATAACCAACATCATAGAACCAATATTAAAAGAGAAGAGTTAGAACAAAATGTCAAAATTCTAATGAAAATCAACAATAAAAATAAATTGTCAATTTACGAAGCTTTATCAGTTCTAAAACTTAAGCCAAGCATTAACAAACAATCAGATTGCTTCTTAAGACAACTAACGTTATTTACGAATAGAGTAAACAACGTCCAACCTTCATCAACGCTAGAAACAAATTAGTGTAAAGAAGTTATTCTAAACTTTCATTGTCACAAAGGAATTCTTCTTTGGCGATCAACAAAACCTTTAAAAAAAAACTTAAAAATAAAATGTATTTTAAATCTAAATTTTAAACAACTAAATGCTTGAGAAAGATAATAATAAATTATCGAAACATGTAAATAAACAAAAATAATATAGCATATCATTTATTACCACCTGAAATCAAAATCCTAGCTAGCAAAATTGAAAAATGCTATAAAAAAGAAAGCAAATTTGAGATCATCAATGCTATTTAATAGTACTTGTATTAAAAATAACCTAATGACAACCTTTGTTAAACATATATATATATATATATATACCGTGTGTATATTAATATAATTGTAACATGATCGTGTCATTTATTTAAATGCACCTCTACTCTTACATCAAATATCAGTTCATTCATAGACGTGAAATTTAAATAGTCATCAACCTCTAGAATGGCTGGTGATTAGAAAGATAAAAAGACAAGCCAGAATCATCAAATTTAATGACAACATTTTGACTTGTGAAATAAAAAGTCTAACGTTGCCAACACGTTTCAACAAGTTAATCAATTTATTTAATTAAATAATTATATTTAAATAAATAATTTATTTTCGTGTCTTTCTTTAGCAAAAATAAACAAGCATCGTTTAAATGTCTTTGATAATCAAACGAAGGTAAAGTTTCACTATTCAAATTATTGTTAAAAACAGCTACGAGATTGGGCAATAAATTCCCTCCAATTTACAAAATGACTTCAGACACAAAGTCAAAGTTTTTTTTCAGGTTTGTGGAGTTTTTTGTATATAACTTAACCCCTTCCACGACCATGTTTGTTTTTTTAAAAATGTGCAACTTTTATTTATTCATTTATTTATTTACATATTATGTATTAACACTTTAACCGTTTCTTGTAACACCGGTGATACATAAATCTAGTAGCTTACTCCATCTTATGTTACACCAGTGATATCACCGGTGTTACAAGTGTTAATCATAAGACATTTTGTTGTAGGAATTTTTATCGTTTCCTGTGTTTCAACTTCCATTAATAGATTGTGGTAGACATATTTCCGATAAGAAGTAATATTTGGGTAAATCTTATCCTCCAGTCTATCATTAATGAATTATGTTTATTGCGTTTATGACTCGAAATGATTTTTTAATCTCTGGCTTCACTCTACACTTTTTAGAAATGAGAAAAATACGAACTTGTGCAATATTAACACAAATCTTTAGTATTGTATTTTTGACAAAAACTAGATACCAGATACTAGATACTAGAAAATATATACTTGATACTAATAAGCTATTTAGTTGGAACTAGTAACTGTTTAAAGAACTATAATTAGTAGTTAGTGATTAGTCATAAACTTAGATTTATTTCAAATTATTTATTCTATAATGATAAGAATTTGAAAAATAGAAAACTGTTTTGATCATTTTTATCATTTTTTATTATTTTCAGACAGAAGAAAATCAATTTTTATTTCTATCTTTGCGATTTATGATCTCTTGAATGAAATCCAATAAAGAATAAAATCCTTTAAAGACATTCCATAAAGTCCCGAATGATTAGCAATTTTAAATCTTTTCTTACATTCGAACATTTAAGCAGTCTGAAGTTACACACGCACGCACACAGACACACGCTCAGACACACACACACACACACATACACTCACACACACACACACAGACACACACACACACACACACACACACACACACACACACACACACACACACACACACACAC
>JARUHE010332117.1:0-10852 GCA_031471125.1 Archaeomysis grebnitzkii | reverse complement strand
AGAATAGTGTAGATGATATATAAGCATTCAAGTCATTGTCTAACGCCGACGACGACGACGACATCGGAATTGCTACCCCTATGTAGAGCTTCGCTACGCACGCTCGACAAAAACTTTAAACTATTGCTCAAATCTTTTCAGAGTTTGCTGCCAGAGGCTATTTTGTTGAGGTATTCTTGTAGTTGGGGGAGATTTCTTAGTTATTAGCTGTGCTAGTGTTCTGCCCAATATTTTGTAGGAGCGTTGGTTCTGTGTTATTGATGTCTGATGCTTTGGTGTCAAAAATTATATTTGGTTGTCCTGTTTATGCATTTTGTTACGGTGCGTGTGTGCACGAGTTTCTTTGATGAATGTGAGGTGTGCTCTGGAGTTGTATCTATGTTCGTCGTGTGATTGTTGTTACAGTTTAATATTGTTTGTTTCATGTGCCTGGGAACTGTTGGTTGTTGTGTGAGTGGGGGGGAGGGGGATGGGTAGCCTGGGTGTTAGGCTGTATGCCAAAGTTATGATACATGAAGTTGTGCGTTTCTATGGGAAGGAATTTTGTTTCATGGTTAAGGGGTGAGTGAGTGTTTAGACTGCAGGTAGTGGTTGTTTTAATGACGGTGTTTCTTTCAATTTTTTTATAGTTTGTGGTGGATGTGATTTGAGACCATAAATTATTCAATTGAGACTCCGCCCTTTAAAAAGTGGGAAGAGTCTTAAACATCGTACTTTTTCATGCGCGTTCACGGGCAGTCCTACCAAAATAATTTACATCAAGTGAAAATCAAAAAAGTATTACATACCATAAGTACCCAAGGAAGCTTATTCAGTACTCCGACTAAATTAATTATAAAAAAGAAAAGAAGAATAGCGCTGGTCCAAAAGCCACCCATGGCAACAAAACTTAACCAGTTCGCTGGATCGCTTCTGTTATAATCTGATGCCATTGCACAAATGAAGATCAACACCGAAACAGTCTGGAAAACAAATCAATTTTAGAATGTAGATAATTTATGGATAACATATATGCATATAAGTAAAGTGAAGTGGGTTCATGTTTTTCAAATAAGAAACGAGCCTACTGTGCATCCTGGGATGTTCAGTATCTTAGTTATAAGTAAAACAAAAACAAAAACAAAAACAGTGCAATTAAAACTAGCCATATTACGGATTAGGCGATAAGTACCTAATAGTATTCACCCAAAAAAGGGTGGCTAGGTTATAAGTACCTCCAGTGGTCACCCAACAAGGTTAATAGCTTTTTGTTACCAATCCCAGGTATAGAACCAACCGATGTCACAACAAGACGACCATTTGAAGCCCCACTTCTTATTCCTCAGCGACGTTAACCATTGTTTGGTTAGTGCTTGGATGGGTGACCGCATAGCCAAAATTACAAATAAAAATGTATTTTATTCTATAAACGGAGCCCGATGATCACGAAACAATTCTAATATAATATATATATATTTATATATTGACTCGTTGGTTTCAAATGAATAATTCATAAGAATACTAAAACATTTTTTACCAAAATATCATAAAGCCTACTATTGATTGATTGATTTCTAAAGCCTTGTCAAGAATAAGAAATATTTTTTCTAATCGTTACATGCAATCAATTAGATTTAGAAAAGTAATAATCAAGGTTCTTCATGACCAACTGAAATGAAATATTTGTTTTAACTTTTTAGATTTATTTCAAAATATAAATATGGGAAATGTGTTAGCAACATGTTTATCTTGTTTAGTAAATCACAACAAAAATAAAATACAAATACAAATCACACTAATAATGGCAATAATAATAATATAAAAATAATAGAATAATAAGTAAACTACAACAGTAAAATAATCCCATTAACATAAACAATAATAATACTATTGATAAAATTAACAATAATAATAATTAATTATAATGTAATCTTCACTTCTTCAATTCTTATAACCTCTTATAAAAATAGTGAAATATCTTTCTAGTTAATTTAAGCTATGAAACATTTTAAAGAAAAAATAATGTAGTTTTTCTTTATTTAAGCAAAGTTATTATCCAGCCCATTATCTATAAAATTTATTCAATAATAAAAATCTTGAAATCAAAATTGAAAAATTTTAGCATTTGCCTTCATCTAAATTGTGAACGCGAGACGCCGATAACGACGACAACGACGGACTGACCCACACATATTGATTGTAATAGGGTAGGATGGAGCTCTAATGATTTATTAATTTTATATTATAATGAAAACCAATTTTAAAATGTGAAAAAAATTTAATTTAAATATGCATAGACTTTTTACAGACCATCTGAAGCACTTTTAGTACGCCGTGCCTGCCTCTCAGGTAGCCGCAGTTTACATAAATTCTCTTTATCACCAAATCTGCAGGATCAGTACCGGGCTGGTACGTGTTTGGTATGTCCCCCATTTTCTGAAAATAAAATAAATACATTTTTATTTTGAGTGGAGCTAGTTTACCAGTAATTAAAATAATATTAAAACATTTCTAATCTGAAGCATTTAACAAGTATTTAGCTGACACATTGAAAGTTAAATCTTTGGTTAACCATCAAAACATTTATTTATAGAACTAGTACAGAACCGAAATACCAAACAGTTATTTCTGTGAAATCAAAAAGTTGAAAAGGATCATAAATACGTACTTAACAGAATAAATTAAAATACTTGGAATTATTTTCAGAAATTTTGTTCATAAATCATATATATATCATTCATGTTAATTGATTGCTGCTCTAAAAATAAAAACAAAAACAATGTTTGGTCTATTTTTGGAAAAAAAATGATTAGTCCCCAGCGATAATCAACTTCTAGAGCGGTTAACACTTTAACCGTTTCTTGCAACACATAAATTTAATAACTTGTTCCATCTTATGCTACAGTGATAGAAATTAAGTTAATTATGTTTTTGATTACATTATACCTGTAGGTAGGTATTCAGCACACCAATTACGAGGGATTAACCATTCAAGACATGAATAAAGATTAAAATACACGGAAGTTAGAATTTTAAAATAATCTTTATTGTTGAGCTAAGGTCTTACTATTCCGTCGTCTCCGTCGTCATCGTAGTAGTTACATCCAAAATGTTCAAGTAAGATATTCAAATTTTGTTTGTTGATGTACAGTTATGATTTATATCTCAAACCAACAGCTATGAGGAATACATTACAAGTTCCCAAGTAACATCTTTTGAGAAACTTATAATTTTTGAGATTTTAGTTAATCATTTTTTTGTGGAGAGCCATTTTCCATATTTAATTAAAACTTTCAAGTTTTTTATTTATTGGCCTACAGTTATTATTTGTATCTCAAATGAATAGTTGTAAGGTTTAAACTAAATGTTAGCCAATTTTTCATATTTGAATAAATTTGTTTTACGTACACGCAAGACATTGGACAGCACTCCTCTGGTTATATACTGTATAGCTTCTGTATTTATATGTAAAGAATGATTAAACATAACATTCTAGAACAATACCCAACAAGGCGACAATAAACAACAAAACATTTAAACGGTAAACAACAAAACATGTAAACGGTAAACAACAAAGCATGTAAACGGTAAACAACAAAACATGTAAACAGTAAATAAAAAAAAACATGTAAACAGTAAATAAAAAACATGTAAACTGTAAAAAGCAAAACATGTATACGGTAAAAAGCAAAACATGTAAACGGTAAACAAAAAAACATGTAAACGGTAAACAAAAAAAACATGTAAACGGTAAACAAAAAAAACATGTAAACGGTAAACAAAAAACATGTAAACGGTAAACAACAAAACATGTAAACGGTAAACAACAAAACATGTAAACGGTAAACAACAAAACATGTAAACGGTAAACAACAAAATATGTAAACGGTAAACAACAAAACATGTAAACGGTAAGCAACAAAACATGTAAACGGTAAACAAAAAAACATGTAAACAGTAAATAAAAAAAAATGTAAACGGCAAATAAAAAAACATGTAAACAATAAATAACAAAACATGTAAACAATAAATAATAAAACATGTAAGCAATAAATAACAAAACATGTAAGCAATAAATAACAAAACCTGTAAACAATAAATAACAAAACCTGTAAACAATAAATAATAAAATATGTAAACAGTAAATAACAAAATATGTAAACAGTAAATAACAAAATATGTAAACAGTAAATAGCAAAATATGTAAACAGTAAATAACAAAATATGTAAACAGTAAATAACAAAATATGTAAACAGTAAATAACAAAACATGTAAACAGTAAATAAAAAATGGTAAAACTTATAAATGGAGAAGCACGATATAGGTAAGTGGAGTATGAACGGTATACGTCATAGACTATGTAATTGATGTGAAATTGACTTGTATGTTGGTCTATAAATATGTATTATCAAGTTATTGAACAATATAGTTAAGGGATCATATGTATATGTATGACCTTTTATTACATTAATTATATATACATATATATATTAATTATATGCATGATATTTTATTACAGTAATTACATTATGAATTTTAATTAAATTCTACATATCATTGCATTAGTTTAGGAATTTTGAAATATAGTTTCATATGAACCAAGAGGCGGAAATAGTTTTAAAACTAAAAATTGAAAGCTAACATTATGTATCTCATGTGATGCACGGACCCCTTTACCAATGACAATAATAGTTAATTGCAATGCAGTCTTACATAACATATTTTTTTTAAATTTATTATTTGGTCCCAATGGACCAGGCTATGGGTGCAATGTACATTAACCGTCGGTTGTCAACAGCATCTGGTGTTACATAACACATTGATTTTGTTTCAAGTCGTGTCTTATGAGGAAAATTTGGAATAATGCAAAATGTTGATAACAATCAAACCTCATCAGAAATTCCAAAGAATAACCCAAGGTAAATTGTAGCAATAAACATATTGTCCTACGACAAGCACTTAATTTTTTGTTTCTGTATACAATACAGCTCCTGAAACGTAGACCGAAATGTTGTCTACGTTAAAGTAAGAATCTCCGTTTGTGTCATGTTTTTGTGTACACATAGAAATAATGTGGACGTTTTAGTATTTCTTCGCTTCACGACTCTACATTTCATGAACTTTTAAGTTTAATTATTCTACGTGTCAAGAGTTTCACTGTATATGTGAAACATGGTTCAAACCATGTGCCGAAAATAACAGATCATTCAACACCACTGGTTTATGTTATTAACAAACGCATTAAAAGCTGCGTATGTATTTAAAAGTTTCTAAAATTGTGTAATTTTTGAATACAATGCTATAATATTATATTAATACTTTCATTTTAATTCATTTTGTTCATCAGCCAACCAGTAAAAACCAACTAGCCAACCAGCCAGTAAAAAGCAACCAACTAAAAAACCAACTAACCAACCAACCAGCCAGTAAAAACAACCAACTAAACAATCAAATAACCAACCAACCAGTAAAAACAACCAACTAAACAACCAAATAACCAACCAACCAGCCAGTAAAAACAACCAACTAACCAACCAGCCAGTAAAAACAACCAACTAACCAACCAACCAGCCAGTAAAAACAACCAACTAACCAAACCAACCAACCAACCAACCAACCAACTAACCAAACCAATCAACCAATCAACCAACCAACCAACCAAGCCAATAAAGCCAACAAAATAATCAAACCAATCTTCAACCAACCAATCAGACAGCAATTTAAATCAAAACATTAGTTTTGTCGATCTCAAACTAGCATACAAGAAAACTAAAACATTTTGTTTTATTTCTTAAAATTAACAGTTTAAGATTTTACAAAAGAATAGAAAGTATCAAAAATTTAAAAATTGATGCTAGTCGATTATAGTAAAACTATAACCATTTACATTAGTCAAATCTTTTAAATTTGATAAAACTATACAAACAAGATGTTACACGAAACAAAAACAAAATTAAAACATGGATTTATAAGAAAATCATTAAAATAATGTAGAGATGGATTATACAAAAAGAAACTGTGCATGTTAATATTTTTAATGAAAGTTCAGAATGAAAAGTTATGAAAGAAAGTCTACATTATAATGAAACTTCTTCAGACATCGTAACTCTTAGGATGTAGTGAACGAGTTAAAAAGTCGATAATTAAAACATAGATAATATCAAAGATATTTTAAGTTTTGAAAACAAAATTAATAAAACTAAATAAAATTGTTTAATAAAAATTAAGTGAACTAAAAGTTGTTTAAGGAAACATAAGAAATTAGGATAAAGAGAAAACAGAAAAATAAAAGCCAGTCACAGACGAACCGAACAATCAATACTTACGGTATGAAACAGAGGTTACAGCACATGATCATTTTTTCAAGTCATTTATGAAGAAAAACATTTGTATTAATATTGTTTATATAAAAACTGAGCAATTATTCGACATTATTTGCCTGGTTTTCGGTGGTTTGCTAGAGGATGTGTGCGTAATCGATTATAATTTACAGGATATGATAAAACCCATCTCATAGTAGAGAGGAAAGTCGAGATAGAGAGGGGCGTTGCGAGAGTTACACTTTGAACAGGTTCTTTTAAGAGAGCTTTTATTGCATAGTCTACGAGGGGACATCCAGGCACACTTACCTTCTTCAGTAGCAAATCTCAATTTCACAGAAACCTCAATTGACAAGTTATCAAAATTGTTGATAACTTTAAATTCTTGTACACAAGTTTGGATGAACTAAACACTTTGTTGTTTGGTGAAAAGTGATAAACTATCTGAATGGAATAAAAAATTAAAGGTGTAGTTTCGCTATATTGAATCCAGTCAATAAATATCTGTTTAATTTAATTACGTTTGTTTCATGTGTTAATTGCCTACAAACCTAATTCAAATATCACTATATCAGCAATAGAACACGCATCTTTTGGATTACAGACACATTGTTTGATAACAACTTTAAACTAAAAACGTGAGTAAAAATAAAACAAATATTTTTTAAAGTTCCTTACAGTTCATAGGGTTGTGTAGCATAAATGTTTTTGTAGCGCAAAACTAGTCAAAATTATACTTTAATTTTTCAAGAATTATCAAACAAAAGATCAACATTAATTTTGTTTTTAATTAATACATCAATTATTTTTTTATTTATTAAATTGTTACACCAATACATCAAATGAAGGGAAACTTATTTATAGTTATCAAGAAAACTCAGAAAGCTTTAATTTGTTCAAACCAAATAAGACTAAGTAAAACACTATACAAATAATGTTTAGAAGTACAGATGTATCTTAAACTTATTACATTATAATCAAAACACGATACACACTATAATCAAAACACTATAAATAAAACATTATAAACACTATAATTTAAACACTATAAAAATACTTAGAATTACAGAAGTATCTCAACCATACTACAACTTGGAGTTGGACAACCTAGGAAGAATGAAAGTTTAACCTGTTCAAGGGGAAAGACAGTCCTCAAGTGTTGACAGTCCAAGGGGAAACACAGTCTTTAAGTATTGACAGTTCTATAAAACCTAGATTAAATTACTATTGGTATAGTTTTAATATACACTTTTTTATACAATACAATAAATAATATTACCAACTTAACACTTTAACCGTTTCTTGTAACACCGGTGGTACATAAGTCTAATGGCTTAATTCATCTTATGCAACACCAGTGATACAAACCAAGTTAGTTTGGGTTTTAAAAGAATGTATACAGACAAAATTTATTAAGAACATTTGTACCACCGGTGTTATAAGAACCGGTTACAGTTCCAAAAAAGTTCTTGTATCTTTAGAAGTTGGGTTTTCAACTTCAGACCATCCATTTGTGGAGAACAAATAAAATTGAAAAAATATTTGGCTTTTTTATTAAACGGTAAAATTAATATAAGTTCCATTAAGAAAATTTCATAAAGAATACTAATTTAAACATAAGTTTTTGAAGTTTGTTACATTATAGAACTAAAACTACATTAAACTTTTATTTTCTTCTTAGTTGATACAATTATTTGAAAAAAAATAATTAGAGAAACCAATTTTCTTGGAAATTCGACATTAATTTTCTCTCAACTCTTACTTGAATTCACACAAAACTCGTCATATAAATGCATGCTCTAGATTTGCGATACTGATGTGAACAAAAGAACTTCACTATCATTATTTGGGTTAAGTCATATTATTCATGTATCTAAGATAGTCAAAATTGACATCAAATTGATTAAACTTTGTTAACATTGCACATTTTTTGTTGATTCAATAAACTCTTTTTTTTATTTAATCAAAAACGCATCAAATTTTACCAATGTGTGCACTCTTAACAAGAAATTGTCAATTTGGATTATCAGACATAACAAGTTAAGTGTTTTCAGTGAGGTAGTAAAATCGATACCACATTCATATATTATTTGTAACCGTACTTTGAGTTTATTTTTTAATTAAAATTATGAAAAAAAAACTGAAAACAATGTCATCCAATCTATCATATTTAATCTATTATATATTCATTGAACAAAAACATTTAACTTTTATGTTAAATTATTTGTATGAAAAAATTAAATATATTTATATTATCGTTGGTAATCGTCATTATTTTATGAGACTAATTCAACTATCTTAAAATTACTGAATCTTTATGTTTTCAATTTAGGTTTTTGTAATTTTAATACTATTGCTTACTTTTATCTATTTTCTGGCGTGTTTATACTAGATTTTATCAAGTAATTTGAGCTATTTAATTGATGTTGAGACTTTCCAACAATTAACCAGTAATATTTTGTTAAAAAAATCGTGCGATTCAACATAATGTGGTAAAGTAATGTTTACTGAAATAAGAGTAGTAGCATTAGTAGTGTCATTAACAATAATTTAGATTAATATTAACTAAAACAACCATTACCTAACGAAAAATAATTACAAGGCAGTAAAACAAAAAAGTTTGAATTTTGGTCATCTCTGCAATGTCTAAACAATCATGAACAAAAAAGGATAAAATACTTTTAATACTAATAATAATAATTACAGCTTTTATATAGCGCGAACACTATTAAATGAATACTCTTTAGCGCTTCACATATTTAAGTTTTATTACTATTACCCACCCACATCAAGTGATGTGTACCCTAAGGATATGCAGCCTACATATGGCGCTTCCTTCAATCCTAGGTAAGCTTAGCATATGAGGTTTTAACAGAATACAGCCACGTTAAAATTCTCAATGCAATAGCCTTAGAGCGGACTCGAACCGGCGCCAATGAGATTTGTTTATGCAGCATTAATCTCCAGGCAGCGTTCGTATTCACTCGGCTATATAAAAACAATCCTTATTGTATGTTAATATTTCGTTGCAATAGATATCTATTCAATAAAATGGTGTTTGTTAATACAACGAAAATAAAAAAGTTTCACAATAGACAAACATAAATAAATAACTTTCACGAAAAAGTTTATGAAAATAAATTAAATTAAAAAATTATTTTATTTAGAACTGCATTTGATGAACGAAACATTGGACAGGAAATTGTGGAGATAATAAATTAACAGAAAAACTGTAAATTTGAATTTTATCAAAAAATAAACATGAACATAAAAATTCGAACTCGCTAAATATTTATACTTTTGTTAAACATATTTAATTGTTTAAAAATTATTTTAGTTAGCTTAAATTTTTTTTAGTGTAATCTCAGGAGTAGGGCAGACGTAAAATAATTTTATATTTCTGTCCCGGAGATTAACTTTAATTTATCTTTATTGAAATTATCTAAATTATCTAAATTATCTAAATTATCTAAATTATCTAAATTATCTAAATTATCTAAATTATCTAAAATGACAAAACAAAAGCGGAATTAACATTGGACAAGTTAACATAAAAATAGCTCATTAATATTGTTTCAATAAGAAATACAATCTTATTTAAATTTAAATTTATTTAAATAGCTCATTAATATTGTTTCAATAAGAAATACAATCTTATTTAGAAATGCTAATATGTACTCGAATTAGTAGTAGGCTAAACCCTCTAGAAATGTTTATTAACCCTCTAGAAATGTTTATTAACCCTCTAGAAATGTTTATTATGCTGATAAAACAAATGATTGGACATGAATCTATTTTACAATAACATTAAAGTATTCAAAATTGGAGTTAAAGCTACTTAATGTATAACAAGCCTCGTCTAAATGAAATACCCTTTAACTCCGTATTCACCCTATATACCCTAGGGTATACATAACTTGATGTGGGTAGTAATATTAAGGTTGATATGTGAAGCGGGGCACAGATCGGTTAAGTTCGATTATCTCTGCTATATAAAAACCCAAAAAAATTAATACGAATAATTGTACTACATATTTAACGCCTAGTGACAAATGTGTGATGCACAAAAACGTTCATTCACAATGCTTAATTTTATGTGTTTCAGACCTACAACAATAAAGGGTTCGAAAATAGCACAAGTGAGGTAAGCTCTATCTTAATTGAATGTGGGTTGCATCACTTGTGCTATTGTCCATCCAAACATTCAGGCGTTAGATGTTTGATGTAATCTAGTGTTTCAGTGAGGGGTCAAAAGGTTAATAATATCATTTGAAAAGTCTACATTGAAGAGTAAAATTAAATATTTTTCTATTGAAATTAAATTTTCATCAGTTATGCCTTAAAAATAGTGATTAATTAATAATTAATATTAATTAATAAAAATAGTCATTAATTATGGTTAAAATTCAGTAAAACGATATTGAAAACATGCCTTATTGAACGTCCCGAATAATCACTTTTTTGTACTAATGAGTAATGCAATGCAATGCAATGCAATGCAATGCAATGCAATGCAATGCAATGCAATGCAATGCAATGCAATGCAATGCAA
>JARUHE010332106.1:0-10852 GCA_031471125.1 Archaeomysis grebnitzkii | reverse complement strand
ACATTTTTGTCAGATTCACAAATAAATAAATAAATGCTACATTTTTGTCAGATTCACAAATAAATAAATAAATGCTACATTTTTGTCAGATTCACAAATAAATAAATAAATGCTAAATTTTTGTCAGATTCACAAATAATTAAATAAATGCTACATTTTTGTCAGATTCACAAATAAATAAATAAATGCTACATTTTTGTCAGATTCATAAATAAATAAATGCTACATTTTTGTCAGATTCACAAATAAAAAAATAAATGCTACATTTTTGTTATATTCATAAATAAATAAATGCTACATTTTTGTCAGATTCTAAATAATTAAATAAATGCTATTTTTTATCAGATACATAATGGAAAAAGTTAAATTTAAAAAGACGTATTCGAAGATTGAACCTCCAAAAGATGAAACTGAGGAAGAACGAAGAATACGCCTAAAAGCCAGGAAACCTATAAAGAAATTTGATGAGCTCTTTTTAGCAAAGAAATTTGAGGTAAGCATATTTAACCTTTACCAAATCTCTTTTTCGCTTTTGTTGGGACAACTTTTTCCAGCGACACTAAAATATAAAATTCTCGTAACAGCAAAAAAGTATCATTTTAGTGGTTCTGCCGACAAATGAGCCATTGGCTTACTGACTTATAACCATAAACGATCAAAGCCGATATTGGTTCTGCCCAGTGCATGACTTCGGGTGCTGTTATGGCACTTTCCAATATTAATTTTAATGCAAAAACTATTACGGCAACGGAAGTCATAGCCGGGAACTCCTGCCTACTTACAAATGTAGTGTCAAGTAATTGTAGGCTAATATTGTTTGGTTCTGTCAATCTATCCATGTAGCTAATACCCATTTTTATATTATAAGGAGTATGTTTTAAAATATAAAATAAATATTAATATGCCTAAAAATAATGTAACTTCAAAATAGCTAAATCAATTAGGATATCACCTAAAAAAGGTGACATTGTTTGGTCAACCACTTCATATGGGTACATAACACTGACCAGCCTATTTCTGTGTGAAAAATATAAAACATAATTTTAATTGGTAAACTTTCATAAATTATCATTAAGAAACATTAGCCGAGTCTAGTGGTCTAGATTTTGTAGAGATATGAACAAAATCAAGCTAAACAATTGGCTTGCCGACTTATGGATGATAATTTCAGACAGCCACTGTGATGGCTCATCGCTAGGAAAGACTTGATAAAATTTTTGGAGAGCATATTTAATTGTTAAAATACTTGAAAAAAGACTTGTTGCATTATATAAACAGATTTTCAATATGTAAACATGACAGACTAAAAAGCTGAGACTAGTCATCCAAGGATAGGAATTATACTCTACTAAAATGGCATATGTAAGAAAAAGCTATGATTTCTGCTACGTCTTATTCCCCAAACACTCACTGAAAATAGCTTCTTAATTTTTGAATAAAAAGTTATTGTAAGTATATACTTGAAAGTTGACATTGAAATTGACAAGTGTTGGGAGGACATTCATAAAAGTTGTCAAGGATTATTTCCAGTCTTGATTATTTGTAAATTCTTCAAGTTTTTTTTTTGCAGAATTTCTTTTTGGAGAATTCTTTTTTTAGAGCATACTATTTTAATTTTTGTACAATCCTTTTTTAGATGTTACAAATTTTTTTGATGTCATAATTTTTATTTTTGAAGAATGCTTTTTAGATGCTACAGTAAGTTGCTGACATGGTCCACCAGGCAAAATGTGTTTACCTGCAAAAATTGTGATAGTTACTTCAAAATTAGTATATCATTAGAAAAACTACTGTTATAGTAAACATGCATTTGAATGATACGTGGATGCATTTCGTGGATGGGCGCATTTCTGCAACTTATCCTACATTTTTTTGCAGAAGTCTTTTTTAGATGTTAGGATTTTTATTTCTAGTTTTGCAGCATACTTTTTTTTTAGATGTTTGAGTTTTTATTTTTGCAGAATATTTTTTTAGATGTTTGAGATTTTATTTTTGCAGAATATTTTTTTTAATGTTTGAGTTTTTATTTTTATATTGGCAAATTACTTTTTAGGTTTTAGAATTTTTATTTTTGTTTTGCAGAATTTTTTTTTAGATATTACAATTTTTATTTTTGTTTTGCAGAATCCTTTTGAGATATTAGAATTTTTATTTTATTTTTGCAGAATATTTTTTAGATATTAGAATTTTTATTTTATTTTTGCAGAATATTTTTTAGATATTAGAATTTTTATTTTATTTTTGCAGAATACTTTTTTAGATGCTACAAATGATCCATTGAGAAAAAAACAAACAAAATATAAAGACACAAGAGAACGATGGGACGTGAGTGATTTATATTTAAAACCTGAAGAGGATGTTTTTGATCAACTGCTTGAAACTGTTGTGTAAGTCAAGAGATTTAAACCATAGGATAAAAAAAAGATATTTCAATATCCATTCTGCAGATGCCCTGTCACAATTGACATTTGCTTGCATCTTGAGTTCACATTTTAAGTGAAAGTGAATGTAAATTTTTCTTAATTGTTCATTTCTGTTAGGAAATAATAGAAATGAGCTATTGTGATCACCTTGTCATAGTTCTGTAGGCACAGTATGGTGTGTATACCCATCAACATTGATTTATACTTTCATTTGAAGCTCTACAACAAAGGTTTTTAAATATTACTTGCTTGTATGGTCATTCTCAACAAAATGCACTAATTATTCTTAAATTTAACTGAACATTTTTGATTTTAAGAATAAACAGATTTTTTTAACTTTGCTATTCTTCTTGGTTGAAGTTTTGTACCAAGCTCATTATGAGTTTATTTGAAGTTGTACAACAACGTTTGCTTAACAACATTTGCTTGTATGGACATTCTACCCAATATGCACTAATCTTTTTCCAGTTGAAATGAATAATTAAAGATTTTTTGAATTTCCTTATTTTTCTTGGTTTTTTTACCAAGCTCATTTTGAGTTTATTTGAAGTCTTACAACAACGTTTGTTTAATAATAATTGTTTGTATAGGTATTGTCAAGAATGTGCATCACTTTTGCGAGTTAAATAGAACATTTTTTATTTTAATGAAAAAAAAAAGTTTTTCATAGGAACATAGGCACAAATTTTTTTGATTAATCTTTCTTACCAAGCTCATTGTGAGTTTATTTGAAGCTATACAATATCAATTGTTTGTATGAGCATTTTAACCAATATCCACTATTTTTTTTTCAATTTAATTGAATATTTTTCATTTATGAAATTACTTCCTTTTCTTGGGTAAAGTTTTTTACAAACCTCAATGCGAGTTTTTTTTAATTCTTACAACAATTTTTATAAAACAAAAGTTGTTTGTATGGGCATTCGCACTAGTATGTGCTACTTATTTTTTTAATTTAATTGATTAATTTTCATTTTAATACATAAATAAGTTAATACATAAATAAATTAGCGATCTTTCTTTGTTAAAATTTTTTATACTAAATTCATTGCGAATTTATTTGAAGTCTTACCACAAAGTTTGTTCAACAATAATTGTTTATATCGGTATTCTCAACAATGTAAGTTCTATAGAACAATTTTTATATTTAACAAAAAACTGTTTTTTTGGGAGCATAGCCAAATTTCTTGGTTAAGTATATTGACCAAGCTCATTGTGAACTTATTTGAAGTCTTACAACAAATTTTGTTAGATAATAATTGCTTGTATAATAATAATTAATAATAATTACAGCTTTTATATAGAGCCGACACTATTTAATAGTCTTCAGCGCTTCACATAGGCCTTATTACTATTACTCAAGTGATGTGTACCCTAAGGATATGCGACATATGGCGCGTCCTTCAAGCCGGGGTAGGCTTAGCATATGAGATTTTAAAATTTTAGTTCGAACTGGAACCAGTGCCAATGAAGTTTGCTTATGCAGCATTAATCTCCAGGCAGTATTCGTATCCACTCGGCCACCATCTCCTAGAATACACAAACATTATCAAGTCAACAATCACATCCACTACAAACTTCAACAAACGACACACAATCCAGAACAGTCACAGGCTGCACACTAGTGACAAACATAAAGTAACTACATGGCAAATTAATTACCCACCACCCAGACTACCCAATCACATAACATCCCACACATAAAATAAATCATATTTGATGACAGGGTGCTAAAAAATATTTTTCCATTTTAAAGAGGATATTCATTTTTGGTAGTTTATAAGTTTTTTTTGTAGAAAAGGGCAGTTTGGGATCATTTTTGGGTTAAAGGGAATAAAAAAAATCTTGAAGGACAAAAAATCCTTCTTTTTTAATACCATGTTTGATGACAACAACAACCAACAACAACATTAAACAACAACCAACAACAACCAACAACAACCAACAACAACCAACAACAACCAACAACAACCAACAACAACCAACAACAACAATAAACAGCAATAAACAACAACCATTAACAACAACCAACAACAACAACCACTAACAACAACCAACAACAACCAACCATTAACAACAACCAACCATTAACAACAACCAACCAACCAACAACAACAACAACCAACAACAACAACAACCAACAACAACCAACAACAACCAACAACCAACAACAACCAACAACAACCAACAACAACCAACAACCAACAACAACAACCAACAACAACAACAACCAACAACAACAACAACCAACAACAACAACCAACAAGAACAACAACCAACAAGAACAAACAACAACAATAAACAACAACCAACAACAACAATAAACAACAGCCAAGAGTCAACCAACCAACCAACTAACCACCATGGACACAACCTCTCAAGATACCTCATACCAAACAATAACACAAAACAAATAACTCGTACACAACACAAATAGTAACAACGCTCACATGAGGGCTCCATCCTCTGTGTCGAGAAGAAGTGGAGTTGACAGCAACAACCAACAACCAATAACCACAACCAACAACAACAACAAAAGTTTGTTTAACAATAATTTTGTATGTGTGTTATTAAAACAATATGCACACTATTTTAAATTTAATGGAATGCAGTTCATTTTAATGAAAAATACGTTTTTTTATGAACAGCAATTTCTTGATTAAACATTTGTGAACGTTTTTGAAATTCTACAACAAAGTATTTAATAATAATTCTTACATTTCTGTTTTTTTTCTCGGACGAGCTTTGGCGTGTGCCCTGTCATACCTTTAGTTTTTTTGTTGAGTATAAGTTAAAGATATATCTCAATAAAACGTTTCTTCAATTAATCTTTCAGTACTTATTATATTTTTAAGAAATGATTTTTTTACCTCTATTGATATAGAGAAATTTTTGAAAGGGTTAGGAGGTAGATTATTGGTTCGTTTGTTGTTGTGGTTGATGACATTTTCTAATATTAGTTAATAATTTGTAAAACATAATTTGATTCTTGTTTTGAAATAACATGTTCTATTACAGAAAAGATGACAACAAAAATTTTGCGGATGATCAAAATGTTTCGCACGGCTTTCTATCCGACAGCCAAAACTCCAACTTCAGTGTGATGTTCAAATCAATTGCATTGGCCTCAAAAAATACAGGATCAAGTTACTCAAAATCAATGAAAAATAAATTAAGCTCAAATGCATTGAAAAACACAAAAAAGTTGGAGACAAAGAACAGTAAGTTTTTGTCAAGCATGTATAGTAAAGCTCTACACAGGCATAGCAATAAGTTTTTGACAAGCGTGTATAGCAAAGCTCTACACAGGCGTAGCAATAAGTTTTTGACAAGCATGTATAGCAAAGCTCTACACAGGCGTAGCAATAAGTTTTTGACAAGCATGTATAGCAAAGCTCTACATAGGCATAGCAATAAGTTTTTGACAAGCGTGTATAGCAAAGCTCTACATAGGCATAGCAATAAGTTTTTGACAAGCGCGCATAGCAAAGCTCTACATAGGCGCAACAATAAGTTTTTGACAAGCGTGCATAGCAAAGCTCTACATAGGCGCAGCAATAAGTTTTTAACAAGCATGTATAGCAAACCTCTACATAGGTGTAGCAATAAGTTTTTTTTCAAGCATGTATAGCAAAGCTATACACAGGCGTAGCAATAAGTTTTTGACAAGCGCGCACAGCAATAAGTTTTTGACAAGCATGTATAGCAAAGCTCTACATGGCACAGCAATAAGTTTTTGACAAGCGTGTATAGCAAAGCTCTACATAGGCGTAGCAACAATTTTTTGTCAAGCATGTATAGTAAAGCTCTACACAGGCGTAGCAATAAGTTTTTGACAAGCGTGTACAGCAAAGCTATACATAGGCGTAGCAATAAATTTTTGACAAGTGTGCATAGCAAAGCTCTACATAGGCGCAGCAATAAGTTTTAGTTGAGCGTGCATAGCAAAGCTCTACATAGGCGCAGCAATAAGTTTTAGTCGAGCGTGCATAGCAAAGCTATACATAGGCGTAGCAATGCCAATGTCGTTTGTCGGCATTAGACAATGATTTGAATGCTTATATATCATCTATACTATTAAAATTTCTTTTCATCTAGGTTTGATTATTGGTTTTAGTATATTAATAGGTATTTTTATTTGATTTTATATTGCTTTATATCTACATTTTTTCATTAAATTAACTTATACATTTTTTTTAACAATTTCTTATTTTGGTTTGGTTTATATATTTATGGATTGGAATTGAAGTGTATTTAAATAGTCCTTAAGATAATTTTTTGATTAAATGACGTTTTCTCACTTTGTAACACCATTTTTTATTAAAATTTCTGATTTGTGGACATTTAAATTTGTTTTGATCAATTTTATTTTTATTTATGCATCAATGGATTGGAATTTTAGTATGCATAAACAGTCTCTAAGGTGGATTTTTGATTAAATGATGTTTTCTCACTTTGTGACACCATTTTTTTGATTGTGGAGGTAGATTTCTTTTCAAGTTACTGAATGAATGGTCGCTAGACATTAGAAAGGCGATGGATTATTTGAAACTTATTGATTTTATTGGTTAACACTCATTTGTTGTTTGAAGCAGGCAGATGTTGCTTCGTTATACAGCACACCATTGAATAGTTGTTTCTGAGCTCCTTTCAAATATATTTGGCAATGTTTTACATTCTTTCAAGTTTGAAGCCACTCCGTATATATATATACATTAAATGTCTATTCAACTTTAAGTCAACTGAAGTCATTTCCATTGCAGTGATGAAATAAACTGTTAATTAAAATCACTCTGGTCTTGTATTGCTGTTAGGTTATTGCAGATCATTTATGTAGTTTCATGATGATATCAAGCAGCTTTGTGAGGGTGCTAAATTCTGAGAAATGAGTGGCTTGTCACAGTTTAAACTTGAAGTCTATTGATGTATGTACTAAAACTGGAACAAAATATTGACAAAGAAAGTTGTCAAAAACGGAATTGTGCGAAAACTAATACATGGAAAAATTACTGTCTGGCTGTATACAAGTACCGTTGCCAAAGAAATAAAAAGTCTATAGTTTGTATTATTTTGTTGGTTGCTTTAAAATTTAATTTTTAAGATTTACCCAAAAAATAAAGTTTTTAATCAAAAAACATTTTAAGTTTGTGTTGAACATGCATAGCAAATCTCTACATCTCATTAAATTTGTTTGTAAAATTTATTTTTATTAAACTCATTGTCATACTGTATGTCTAGTTTATTGTTTTATTATTTATTTAATGTTTCATTTATTTATTTATTTTTTATAATTTACTTTTTTTTATTTATTTCATTTCATTTTCAGAACCAACCAACAAAACGTCAAATATGAAGAAAGACTTCAAGAGTACGAATACTATTGAGGAAGAATCCTCGTCAGATGAAGAGTTAAATGGTCTTGAAAAACTTACTTCTTCATGTGATATAAAAATTTGTGAGCCCATAAAAAATAATATTGTTAAAGAATCTGAAAGTAAATCGAATGAAGTGAACGAGAAAGAAATTTTGCTTACAAGTACACCTTTAGTTCTGAATAACTGCCATAAACTATCGCAATGTTTTGGTAGTGCAAAGAAAAATTTAGTTGAAAGTTTAGAAATGAAACGTCTATCACCAGTACCTCATAATGAAAGTGAAATATTTTATGATCTTGATAGTTTTGAGGCAAACGAATTGTCAAACAATAAAATTAAAGAAGATGTTCTTAAAGAAAAAGTTAGCTCCAACTCTGTACAGACTGCAAAAGAAATCGATAAAGTTTCCTATACAGAAAACATTGACGATACAATAAATCAAATATCGAATAGCTTAATTGCTTGTTCTTTAGGTGATGAACAACCCAACACCACTTCACTGTTTGTTCCTTCAATCCATATCTTGAAATATAAGCCGGAAAAACAAAAAATGTTGCCACCCATAGAAGTTGAAGATATTAATCCAGATAGTGATGTATTTTATAGCTTAAACAATGAAGAAGTCTTCATTAAAAATCAAGTTCCTTCTGAATTGGTGGTTTCACATTCTCCAAATAATTTAACGGAAAATCAGGTCATTTCTGAAGATGAGGGTTCACATTCTCAAAATAATTTAACGGAAAATCAGGTCATCTCTGAAGATGAGTGTTCACATTCTCCAAATAATTTAACGGAAAATCAGGTCATCTCTGAAGATGAGGGTTCACATTCTCCAAATAATTTAACGGAAAATCAGGTCATTTCTGAAGATGAGGGTTCACATTCTCCAAATAATTTAACAGAAAATGAGGGTTCACATTCTCCAAATAATTTAATGGAAAATCAGGTCATTTCTGAAGATGAGGGTTCACATTCTCCAAATAATTTAATGGAAACTCAGGTCATTTCTGAAGATGAGGGTTCACATTCTCAAAATAATTTAACGGAAAATCAGGCCATCTCTGAAGATGAGGGTTCACATTTTCCAAATAATTTAACGGAAAATCAGGTCATTTCTGAAGATGAGGGTTCACATTCTCCAAATAATTTAACGGAAAATCAGGTGATCTCTGAAGATGAGGTTTCACATTCTCCGAATAACTTAACGGAAAATCAGGTCTCTTCTAATATGATGAATTTTTCATGTGATAATTATGCAGATGTATTCACAAAATCAATTGTTGGTTGTGACAAAAAAGATATCTCTGAGAATATCTCATTGAGGTCGGATGCTGCCAATTTCTATCACAATGATGCACCAGAAGGACATTTTGATTTAAAAGATAAGGACTCGTTGTGCTTAAATGGGAATACTCCTTTGCCTTGTTACAGACCAGGAAAGGGTTGGATGAGAAGATTCTTCAGCCAAGGTAACACTCCTCGTAAGTTTGCTAACAAATTCCTCTCAAATATGTCTTTGAACTTTCAACAAAACAGACGAACAACTTTTTATGTCAAATACTTACACGAAGAGACTTCGGTAGAAGATGCTTCTGCTTATATTATAAGTCCTATCGAACATGTTCTGCAATTGTGCGACCAATCGGAAGTCCTTCCAATGTCCTGTTGTTTCACACCCGATCTGCTGACGAATTGTCGCAAGATTGGAGAAGGAGTTTACGGAGAAGTTTTTATGTATCTGCCTGCAGGAAACGATCAGGTTAGCAATTCTAAAGTGCTGAAAATCATGCCAATCGAGGGAGACCAAATAGTGAATGGCGAGCATCAGAAGAAATACGAGGAAATTTTATCCGAAATAATTATTTCCATTGAATTGAGTAACTTGAAGCAAGATTACTCGAATGAAAATTATTGTGAAAATTTTGTCAATGTCCTCAATTGTTGGTGTCTTTATGGAAGGTACGATAAACAACTTTTAAATCTTTGGAATGTTTATGACAAGGAAAAAACTTCCGAAAATGATAGTCCATCAATGTTTGAAGATGATCAGAAATACATTGTTCTTGAGTTTGGTCATGGAGGGCGAGATTTGGAGAGTTACGTGTTCAACAATGCTGAACAAGCATTGTCAATTTTCCTGCAAATTGCTTACTCGTTGGCAGTTTCTGAAGAGCAACTTCAGTTTGAACATCGAGATCTCCACTGGGGCAATGTTCTTGTCTCTCAAACTAAAGAGCATAAAATAAAATTTAAGCTACAAAATGTTGAAATCTCAATCTTATCTAAAGGAGTGAAGGCAACCACCATCGACTTCACACTTTCAAGGTTACAAACAAAAGAAAATATAGTTTACAATAATCTTGGCGAAGATCCTTCATTGTTTGAATCTCAAGGTGATTACCAGTTTGACATTTATCGATTCATGAAAAAGGAAACAAATAATGATTGGGAAAAATTTACACCGAAAACCAACATATTTTGGCTACATTATATTATTGAAAAAATGATACTGGGTTGTTATTATAAAAATGTCAAAACAAAAGTTCATAAATCAAACATGTTAAAGTTAAAAGCAATTAGAGATGATTTACTTAACTATAATAGCTGCATAGAATTTTTAATGGAAAGAGAAGGGCTAGTTGAATCAACTGAATGATATTGAAATATGAAATTAAATTCAATAGTAATTGAAATACAGTGCAATTTTTATGCATGTTTTTTATTGAAAATTAATAAATAGTTTAATAGCTGTGAAATATAAAATTATATTTTAAGTAACTCATAAAATCTAAGTTTATTGAATAGGAAGTTGAAGCTGTGTTGATTGGGTCATAACTACACCACAGACTACACTAGAGGTGACAATCAATGCTAACAATGCTACCAAAAAAATGATGGTGGCCTATTTGAATAAGTTCACAAGTCTACTTCAACTATAAATTTACAATATCGTTGATACCAACAGTATTGCAGTTGAATGTCAACGGCCTTGGCCACATTGAAACACCGCTTCCCGTATGATCAGCGAAGTTAAGCAACGTTGGGTCTGGTTAG
>JARUHE010332095.1:0-10852 GCA_031471125.1 Archaeomysis grebnitzkii | reverse complement strand
GTTTTCACAGCTACCCTAAAAAGTAATTAAACTAAATTAAATTAAATTTAAGCACATTAATGTAATAAAATCAAAAAATAAGGGGTGTTCAGAGGATTCTTTTAGTTTTAGAACATTTTCACAAGAGTGGTAAATTTTAATTAATCAACTATATCATAAAAAAAAGTCTAAAGATGTTTTAAAACCTAAAATGTCTTGAAAATTCATATTTTCATTATGTCAAAATGGTGAGATGTTATTTCATAAATGGGGAATTTTTTTCAATCCTAAACAACTTTTGTTCAGTACATAATACTGATTAATATCCTCCGAAGCATAAAAAATTGCATATATATATTTATGCTCATATTTGTAAAGAACATAGTTTACCAAATTGGATTTGCAGATTTCGTTCCAGCAATTTATGTTAATTAATTTGAATAGCTAATATTCACCAGTATTGCCACTCTAGATGTTTATCAGCTAGATCTAGATGTTTTTCAGCTAAATCTAGATGTTTTTCAGCTAGATCTAGATGTTTTTTACCTAGCCTGATCGATAAATTTTATTATCTAGATTATTCTAACTGATTCATTTTGGGATTCTAGATTATGGTAGCGTTCGATAGGTTTTTTCCCTGCAGAATCACCTCATCAGAAATTACCACCAAACATTCTTTGATTACCCTTATAACTTAACATTATTTTAAAAAATAAATAAAAAATTTTCTTCCTGCTACCTACATTTCAACGAAAATTTTCAATTTAGGGGGGTTTAGGGGCAAATTAAACACAAATTAAACTATAATTAAAATAAAAAAAGCATTAAATAATTAACATTCAAAGTGTTGAACATCGAACGAAAATTGAAAAGTTTGGTAGGCTTACCTTATATCAAATTAGTTATATTATTCTAAATAACACATATGTGTGTATAAATATATGTATATATATAAAAAGATTCATTTCCACAATAGAAATATTTATTTCATTAACATTACTTTGGAGTATTTGAATGCCATGTAAGCTTAAATTAATATATCGCCCAATTTTTTTTTGAAAAATACAAATTAAATTGAACAAAAAATTAAATGTTCAAGGTATATTAGAAAAATGAATAATTTTAATTAGAAGATGAAATTTGAGCGGTCATTCTGTAAACGAACAGAAGCTGCCATTCTGGATCGCATCTGGTTGTAAAAGAACGGCCCTTTTAAGTTCTTTTTACCGTCATTTTTGATATTCTCGAACGACTACATCAGTCTGTTAGAAACACCTGCTTGAAAACGAGGTGTTAGAATCAAGACTTTTTGGTTAAAGAGGACAAAACAATTCTTAAAGGCAAAAAGGTACAAGCAAATCCTACCCCCCCCCTTGACTGTTTCAAAAAAAACATCCTTTTCAGAGCAAATTAATAACATCCTAAAATCTTTTTCTACCTGATCGGCACACTGTATAATGCTTCAATAAATATATTTTATTTTCAATAAAACGCCAATAACATTAGCTAGGATAAATAAATTAATCACAAACACGAATGCAGATAACATTAATGTGATAGCCTAAGCGTACGGCTAAGCTTGGTGGGTGGTGGCCCGAGCTACGCATCGTATTCGTGGGTAATAGTAGGCTCGTAGTGAAAGGGTTAATCAAACATCTTCTTAATTAAGTATACTATTATGTTATGCATAATAAAATAAAAACAATGACCCAATAACCTAGAACTATTATTTGTGTAAAAAAAATGCCACAGCTGAAGATGCTGCCACCAGGAAAGTTATACCAGTGTAGGGCTTTGCTATGCAAATTTTATTACCAAACTAATTTTTTTAACCACAATTCTTTCTATGAAAATAAGGATATGTTCAACATTGTATTAAAATATGAACAAATCAATAAATAGTGAAAATTTAAATAAAATAATCTTAATAGTAATAATATTAACTAACAGACAAATTAATTGATGAATCCTTGAAGCAATTGGCGAGAGTAAAAACTTACCTCCGTGATAAATGACAACATTATGCACAATAGTCATTGCATCGATTTCAAAATCGAAAGGTGTCTTGTAGCGGAGGTCCCTCGTCTTCTGTTTCATGGTGTTGACATCCATTTGATGGTGTAGCAGCAGTTGCGCCCTCCACGGCTCGGCCGCTGCCGGTCCGTTCAAATTTTCAGTCTTTGGATTGTTTGGACCAACTGGTGTTGTACGATCACCGACGAATTTCGGAGATGGTGCCTGTATTATTCTTTCCAACAAATTTACGGGAAGCTGAAATGAATGAATAAATTAGAATCATATAGAATAAATAATATAAAATATATAATAAAATAAAATAAAATACATAATAACAGAAGAAATATATATAAAAATTATATAATAACCATTTTTATAATTTTGCATATTACAAAAATCTATTAAGATTTGAAATGATATGTTAGTCTGTAAGCAAAATAAATAATTTAATTTACCCGTTCTTTCATTTTTGTAACAATGGAAGTTAATAAGGTGTTCAATTCATCTCTTCCAAGCCTATCCTTGGAACTTCTTTGAGCCATTCTTTTCTAGCAAAGGAAGGAAATCATTAATTAACCAATAAGTTCTCTAAACTACTGTTAGAGAAGTATAGCTAAACTAAAATCAACCAAGCCATAATGAGAAGATACATTAAAACTAAAATAAAAAAATCCATAATAAAACTAAAAAAATAGTTGGTTTCAGTCAGTGTAACCAAGTGGAACTCTTACTCAATATTATTCTTCTGTTCATTACAACTGATGTTAAGTATTTCTGGTTATCCAAAATGTAAAATGGTTGTCTATATATAGACCAACAATGCCACAAGTGAGGCAACCTCTATGTTATTTGAATGTTATGCACTAGAACATACAACTATTTAGCACAGGGGTGGGCAAAATACGGCCCGCAACTAGGTATTTTGTGGACCGTGGTAGCGCAGTTAGAGGGTGGCACATATGAAGTCCAAAGTCACATTGAAAAAAAAACTATAGTTATATTCAGTTTTTCAATCACCAATTGCTGTCACCCAAAATGTACCTTTGAAACTAGCTCAACAGAGGTTATGCGTTGCTAGTATACATAATAGGAACAAAAATAATAATATAAAACATTTTTAAAAATCTTTGGATTCAAGGAAATTTGATATATTATACTAATTACATTGTTCAATTCTATATATTGATTTATATAAATTACAAAACATACAAAGAAATGGAAAAATGATATATTATACTTAATTAAATTGTTCAATGCTATATATTTATTTATATAAATTACAAAACACTCCAAGGAATGGAAAAAATGTTGAAAATCCATGCTTTTGGAACTGAAAAAAATTAGTTTTTTACTGCATAGCTCGATATTTCTAGTATTATACTACCATGATTAATTTTAGATATAAAATAATTACACTTTGTGGGTGTGGGTATAATTACCAGGTCAATTCGCACAGACTCAAATCTTCAGTTGGTTATAAAAACTATCACGAGGAACTTCACACTTTAATATGATAAATTAGTAAATGAATGTGGTCAGCTGCAGTATTCCCATTGAGTCTTTGGCATTGTTCATGTACTGAGCAGCTTTGTTTACTAAATGAATGTGCTCCATAATCAATTTTACTTGTAAGTATTTACAAATTATAAAATTTAATTGTTTTTTTCTTTAAAATAATTTATTTAATTATTAGAGTATTTTATGTTCTATTAATTTTACTTAAAATACTATGTGGCCCTTTAAAATTGTAAGCTTCAGAATGCTCCCCTTGCACTACTGAATAAAATTTAATCCTGGTCTTAAATAAAGAAATGAACTCCACAATGAAATACATTTACTTTATTTAAGAATAGCTGGTATGTTAAAAAATCAAACCACAGCCAATTTGAAAACAAAATTAATAAACCTACCTTACAAACACCACATAAGAATATTTCGTTGGGTGGGGCCATGTCATCGGAAGAAATACAATTCAAATGAAATACTCTGTAGCATTTTGAGCATTTTGTTACTTCTCCCACATCATGACATTCAAAACAGTACCAATCATGTTTATCCATTTCATCCTAATTGAAAAATTAAAGATTAAAAAGATGTATTGCAATGAAAACTAATTATAATTAATTAATAATTAACATTATCTTGGGTTTGGAGGGTTACAACAAAGGCCCGCAGAGTCAAAGCAGCTGTGATAGAGTAATAGCTAAATGATTATTATAAAATAATTCAAAGAAATAAATGTCATCAAGTAGATAAAAGGCAGGTATCTAAAGATTTAAATAATATTAAAGAGAGTAAGAAATGGCATTTCATAGCTGCCATAGCAGAGAAGTTTAAAATGCTTTACTGCTGTAACTTTTTTGTCTTGTTATTGACAAGTTTTAATGATAGCAATTTCATACTGGATACATTAATTATAATAAGGTTGTGATTTTCTTCATGAGCCATTTACTATAAACAAAGAAACAATGAATTAAATAAGTAAAATGATAAAACTAACAAGTAGGAGATAAAGAAAATTTACCGGAGGCGTCGGAAGTCTGAAACCTTCTTGTTCAACTCCGACCTTAGATCCTTTTTGGCCCAACTTCCGTGTGACTGCAATGAGGTTATCCGTAGATGCTTCTTCCAAGTGTTTCTCAACTCTCTCGGCATCCATGTTGTGTAGTCGGTTCATGTAGCGTCTGATGCGGTCAAACGACGGAAGTTGTTTGTGATTGCGGATAGTTGTGATGGCGTCCCATAAATATTGGCAAATTAGGGGCGGTGATATTCTCAAGACGCTGGTCTTCATTTTGTATATATCTTGAAACAATGGAAAAATTATAAACAAATTTAATGGATGAATAAATCTTAACTTGTCCTCTTTAAAGATGTATTTAAAGTGAATTATTTTTTTTTCTCTCTTAAGCTAATAAATTAATATTCAATCACTCAGGTAAATTTTAACATCACACCTCTATGAACTTTGAAAGGTAACCTCAGATTGTAAGCAAAAAGACAACATATACACCTTTACAAAACTTTACTTGGTTTTTGCACATTCCAATATTTTTCCTCTACCTTCAATTATGTTGCTTTCTATGCTATTTTTCCAATTTTTTGTCCTAATGACTAACATTTTTAATTTTTGTTCTAATGACTAGCACTTCTTTTAAATTTATTTTTGAAGGAGTAGCACTTTTTTTAAATTTGTTCTAATGATGCATTTTTTTGGAAATACTTTTTGTTTATTTTTTGCTAATGAATAACATTTCTTATTTTGTTTTTAACAATTGGCACTTTTTTTAAATTTTTGTTCCAATCATTTTTTTCTAAAAATTTGTTTTTTAATGAGTAAAACTTTTTGTTCAAATGACTAACACTTTTTTTTAAATTTTTGTTCCTAACGAATAGCACTTTTTTTTAATTTTTGTTCCAATGAATATTTTTTTTAAATTTATTTTTTAATGAGTACGACTTCTTGTTTATTTTTGTTCTAATGATTAGCACTTTTTATAACTTTTATTCCAATGAATATTTTTTTTATTTGTTTTTAATGACAAAAACTTTTTTTAATTTTTGTTCCAATGACTAACAAATCTTTAATTTTTGTTCTAACAAATATCACTGCTTTTTAATTTTTTATTTCAATAATTAGCACTTCTTTATTTTTGTTCTGATGATTAACACTTTTTAATTTTTGTTCTAATGATTAGCATTTTTTCCATTTTTGGTCTAACAACTAGTACTTTTTTAAAATTTGTATTTTAACTAGCACTGTTTATTTTTCCTTTAATCAATAGCATTTTTTTATTTTTGTTCAAATGGCTAGCACTTTTTTAACTTTTGCTGCAATGACTAACAATTTTCTAATTTTTTTTCTAATAACTAGCATTTTTTTTAAATCTAACTAATAACTACCACATTTTATAATTTTTGTTCTAACGACTAGCACTTTTTTAAAAATGTTGTTCTAATTACTACCACTTCTTTTTGTTGTAATGACTAGCAGTTTTAAAATATTCTTCTATTGATTTTTTTCTAATGACTAGCACTTTCTTAAATGTTTTATTAACTGGACATTTTTGAATTTTTGTTTTAATGACTAGCATTTTTGAATTTTTTCCAGTGGCTAAGAGTTTTTTTTTTAATTTTTGCTCCGATGACTAACACTTTTTTGTATTTTTTTTGTTTTAACAACTATCACTTTTTTAATTTGTGTTCTAATAACTATCACTTTTTTAATACTTGTTCAAACAACTATCACTTTTTAGGAACTTTTTCTTACTCTTAAAATGTTTTTCAACTGTTGTTATTTTTTAGTAAAATGCATAACATCCTTAAATGAAAGTAGATAATCCTTTATTTATTCCATTTAAAGGTAATTATTATTATACATTTTTTATTATTCATTGAACAGATCAAACACTACAAACTATAGCAGCTGGCAGATCAAGGATGTTGATAATATTAAGTTAAAAAAAGTTAAGTGAAATTAATTCTTTGGGAACTTGCTTTGCAATTTCAACAAACAAAAAATGGAATTTCATTTAAATTTCCAAAAAAATATTTTTAGATTTTAGAATCTAATAAATAACATTCAAACAAATGAACAACAATTTCAATATTGGAACATTGATCATAATAGCATATTACAAAAAAAATTAAAATTGAAAGAAAATACCATTAAAACTAGTGAAAACTAATATCTGAATCTGTTTGAGCCTTCCAATAATAGAAATCAAATACAAAGGAAGTAAAAGAATAACCTTGTCATAAAACAAAACTTGATTGAACAATGCAACCTAAACAGGTGTTCATTTTAAATTCAACACCTGTTGGAGCATGTTTGTGAGTCTTATTGGAAACCATTGAAAAAACAATACAATAAGATATTAGTGATGATCAAAATAAAATAGAGTTTTCCTTGATTAATTAATAATAAATAACAAGTTAATTATTTACAATGAAAATGAAAATTTAAGACTGTCTATGTGCAAAAAATAAATATACAGAAAACAATAGTAGTAGTGCAATAAAAGAAAGTTAACCTAAGATATGATGAAAAAGCTAAATACTTTATAAGTTATTTTTTGTAAACTGGTAAAACATTTTAACATAAATAAACAAATAAAAAATGGTTCATTAATTATTCTAATTAAAACCTTAACCCTGTATTGAACTTTTTATAAAGTGTTATCTGTAATTTAATGCTGATTGAATCAAATAAATACAAAGTATCATTTAACTTATAATGTCAATGAATTAAATAAAACAATTATACTTTTATAAGTTATTGCAACATTTTGAAAATGAAATACCTTCATCATAATAAATATATTTTATGAAAACAATTTACTTTGGTATTCCAAGATATAAAATATCACCATGATGACATTTCTGTCTATCGCAGCATCTTTATATATAGTTGTAGGTGGATTGGGGCTAATTTTGAATGTGATAGCAATGATATTTTTAGTACAGCATCCTCAAGGATCGGTCATGCCACTCACTATATATGCAATATCAGACACACTCTCAGGATCAATAACAGGTCTGGGATTATTTTGTGACGGGTGTTTATACTTTGCGGATGTCTTCTACCAGAATACATGTTACAGATATTTCCTTAATTACACACTTTTACTATTTCCCATAATAACTAGTAGTTTCTCCGGTTTGGGAGTTGCTATTGAACGTTATCGAGCAATCGTTAAGTTACAACGGACCGTCAATTTACAGCGATTAGTATCAGTTGTATGGACATTGATATCTTGGTTCATAGCAATGTCTTTCGTCATTATTTTGTGGGGCCACACAAACATCTTTCGCGTCCAAATTAAAGGCGATAACACAATTTTGTGGGAGAAAGACAATAACTCGGTGGATGACCGAGGCTTCTTAGAAGACTTGTGGTCGTACAACAACCAATATGGAGCTGGGAATTATGCAGGAAATATAGTGACTGGTTATGCTTACAACAGCACTGAAAAAAATTCAACAGCAGTTCAAAAAAGAAAATCTTTGCTATCACATGACAAAGAACACATTCAAAGATTGTCTAAACTTGAAAATAATTTGATAACAGAAAATAAAACCATAACACCTCATAGATTAGAAAAAAATTTATCTGAAATTATCAACAAAACTTTGAACAATAAAAATATTTACACAAAAGTCAATGAATATTCAACAAAAGAAAATAAAAGAAAGACTCATACAACAATGAATAGTGTAGAAGCAACTTCAGACGACGGGCAAGCTATAAAGCAAAAATTTTTTCTACATGAAACAAAAACTACAAATTTGAATAAATTAAATACTAGATTATTAACTATGCATAATGAAGGAAATTTTTTTTCTAATAAACCACATAATAAAACAATACAACATGTTGGAAAGTTTAATGAGAAAGAGAACAAATTTAATGAGACCACAAGCACAACAGTATTGGGCAAAAACAACCTTGATAACATGAGCACAAAAATTCATAATGATAATTCAAATTCTCAAATTCAAAACAGTTTAGAAATTCATAACCCTACTGATGATCCCTTTAATAATCCATTCAGAAGTATGGTTACCAAGTTAGATAAAAGTACAACAACTAATACTATTACCAAGTTAGATAAAACTACAACAGCTAATATTGAACTACAAAAAAATAACATCACAAACTTAAAACAAAAAAATGGATTTAATAGCATAGTACAGAACAATCTTACTATGAACATTGAAGAAAGATTAACAAATGTAACAAATGAAAATTTCAAAATCTTGAATGCTACAGAAACAATGATAAAAAAAATAAATGCTTCAAAAACATACAACAAGACAGAAGAGGCAAAACACAATGATGCTATAACTTTGAATAACATAATTAATTCAAATAAAACAGGAAATAAATTCAATAAATCAAATAATAAATACAAAGAAGTAGAATTAAATCAAAAGCCAAATAAAACCAATAACCAAATTGAAAATTTAGAATTGGCAACTACAAAAACGAAAAAAAAAAAAAATGAAACATCTGACAAAGACACATATGTATATAATGAAAGATCAAGAGGAATCTTTTACAATGACACTGAATATTTTACAAAGAATAATGAAGTAGAAAACCAAAATCGAACAAATAATTTGGATGTTGATAAAAACAAACCAAAAATATCAACAGAAAAAGAAACTGAAACAAGTGTTCAGTCTAACAAATTGTATACACTTGAAGGCATCTCAAAAACAACAGTAGAAATTACAACCATAACTTTAAAACCAAAAGTACTTACAACAAATAAAGCTCAACAAACCGAGGAAAAAATAGCAAAGGTTTTTCCAACAACAAACCAATATTCAAACACACAAATTATATCAGAAAGATCTAATACTACTACACATAAACCAAATGGAAACAAAATAACGAAAGAAGCACCAATCAATCCCATAAAACCGAACAATAACAAAAACAAGCAAAACAATGAAGATGACCAAGAGAAGAAAAACAATGATGATCAAGACAAGAAAAAAAATGATGAACAAGACAAGGAAAATAAGGATGACCAAAACAAGGAAAACAATGATCCACCGGCAAAAACGAAGCTAACCGTTTGTAAAGCCAAAGTATGTTTGTTCTTTTCTTTTGAATTTTGATTTTATTAAATTAAAATTTATTCAAAATCTACAGGGTGGCCCAAGATCACTGACACTTTTAAATCTTTAATAGCTCCTATAATTCTTTAGCAATAAGTAATCTGAACCTTCCGAGATTTTTGGCAATATATACCATTCAAATTTTTCCCTTAAACTTATCACTACTTAAAATAAAAATGACCTAACTTTTAAAAATAATGTTTTTTAAGTGCCTATCATTTTTGGTTTTGCACTGAATAGCCCTATGCCACACACCTTGCCTAACATTTGAAAGCATTTTCGGTCTTATGGCTCTTATTTGATCGTCGATATTACGCTTTAGGTCATTTATTCATAAATGCCTTCTCTTTAAAATGACCCCACAGGAAAAAATCGGGACTAGTCAGGTTAGGAGATTGAGGGACTAGGTTTGTTTCACAACCCCTGGAGATAATTCTGTCTTGAAAGATGTTCTGGAGTATTTGAATGGTCTCTCTTGCAGTATTGGCTGTGTTCCCATCTTGTTGGAACCACATTTGTTCTGGTTGGGCTTGTACCCATGGTTCTAAGAAATTGTGCCATATTGTGCTCCCATCACAGTTACCCTATTTCTTTCCTCATACTCAAGGAAATATGGGCCAATAATCTCATAAGCTGTTACCCCACACCATACCATTTAACAGGGTGCAGTTGATGTTGACATAACCGTTCAAATGAAAGTGACTTTTCTGACATAATCAACTTTGGGAAGACCAGTATCACTATTTACTAAATCTTGAAGTCTCATTGCATATTCAAATATTTGTTCATAACCCTGAAGCTGAAGCTGCTGCACAAACTGTATTTTGTATGGAAACATATCCATTTTATGCAATATCTTTTTAAAGAAGGATTGTAAGATTCCCATTTGTTGAGATCTTCTGGTTGAAACAGATGGATTTTCTGCCAGACTTCACTCCAGTTCTTCCTGATTCTCATCTTTTCTTGCTGTACGAGGTCTTTCGGATCTCAGGAAATCACATACTGAACCCTGTTCTTGAAAACGACTTATTATTCTTTTAATGGTATTTACACTTGGGGCATCTCTGGTATTGAAATGTGGATGATAACTTCGCTGGGTCTCTGAATTTTACCCATGTGCCTCAAAATAACACTGTACAATGAGGGTTTGTTCCTCGGTGTTATATTTTTCCACCTGTCAGTGACTTTTGGGCCTGTGTGTGTGTGTGTGCATGTGCATATATATATA